>CAJPVJ010000268.1:0-29705 GCA_905397405.1 Oppiella nova
AAAAACATTAGAAATTAATCTCAAATTCATAGGAATTTAAACATTTATTATTTCGATTAAATTCTTTGAATCAAGTGTTGCATAATATATGAGAAACAAATACTTAGTACAGTATATAAAGTATAGAATTTTCTTTTAAAGAATATTCTTTACTTATCTTATAATTTAATTTTATTTAGGAAATTGTTTTTAAAACCTTTGTTTAACCTTTTTGGTGATCAATAATAAGAGTGTTTGCAGTTAATTAGAAAGTCTAAGAAAACAATTATTTATGCAAATTAGTAGACATTTTTGAAAACAATTTTCTTTTTCCATATCTATAAAGCATTAGAAATTGTTTTAATATTAAAACTTAATCAATAATTTTGTGCAAAAATACAGTTTTCTGTCTAATATCACAGAAACAAAAGTCATTTCACGGGTTAATGCATTAAAATGTGAATCTTTTTTGCAAAGAAATGACTACTTTTTTATTGTTCACAAAAAGTCTACACATATCTTGTATTTATTCGCAAATTCTCCGTATTTTATAACATAAATCAATCAATTGATAGGAGAAACAAATTCTCTGTCATCAATAATAATAGTCTGGCCTATGGTTTGAGATATACACACAGACTTACGGTATAAATACGGTGCAGACATCACCAGACATTTGTCATACAAATCACATGTAATAATAGAGAGAATATTGTTTGGAGAATACAATACTCGGTGAATATTATTCCCCATTCAATGAACGCCTTTTCATAGCCTTCAGAGCGAAACACAATTTATTAATATATTTCTCTCTCTATTGCTATTGAAATTCATAACTCCTTTCATTACACAACACAATAAGAAATACATTTAATTCAAAGGCATTTACTACTTAAATGATTTGTCACATATGTGCTCGGGTTTAATTCATTTTAATTTGCGAGACCATAATCATTAAATTATAGATATGTTTTTATTGATAGTAATAATGTTATAACATAAATATATTCAAACTTTATTTGTTTCATAATTTATTTCTTGGTATTTTTGATAATTTAGTTTAAGTGCTCAAAAGTTTGTAAATAACTATTGAAATAAAATTTTTACGTTTAGTATAANATAATGTTATAACATAAATATATTCAAACTTTATTTGTTTCATAATTTATTTCTTGGTATTTTTGATAATTTAGTTTAAGTGCTCAAAAGTTTGTAAATAACTATTGAAATAAAATTTTTACGTTTAGTATAATTAAATTGTTTTTGTCGGTATATATAAAGAATCTATTTTTGTTAATTAAAATAAGTATCTCTTTAATGAATATTTGTTAAGTTTTTATTTAATTGTAATGCCATGATAATCATATAAAACTTATCGCAATTTATTTATAAAATATATTAAATACTATATCAAGCTATAATGCATAAAAAAGTTATTATATTAAATTAAATGCTCTTAAAAATATAATAAATTATTTTAATGAAATAACAAAATGTTTATACAAGTGTTCAGTATATTATAAAACAAATAAACTTTTAATTTGCGTGCGAATATACTTAATAATAAGTTTATAATTATAATTAATGCCCGAAAATGTTGTGTAAAATTTTGCGGTTTTTAAAATATTTTATTTTTATAACATTTTCACTAAACTGCATAATACACAACAATATTAATAATCACTTTACAGGAAATTAATTGCAATAATAAATATAAATTATTAACAAACTTTTTTGATAGTAAGGCAATCTAAGCAGGGTACAATTTCTAAATATCCCATTTATCGATACAATTTCAAAATTGTTTGACTATTTGCCCACAAGAAAGAAATTTTGTGCCATATTTGCCATCAGTTTGTTATTTGAATCACAGATTTGTTTCACTGATTGAAGTAACCATTGGTTTGTTGGCTGACGACTGCATGCAATCGATTGAATACTAAATCGCTTTTAAAAACTAAAAATTTATATAAATTTGTGTTGTTTTTTGTTTTTATTTTAAGAGTTGTGTTTCCATTAAAATCTATATTGAATGCAAAGCTAATGACTTTCTCTCCTATGATCGCAAAGAGTTTAGTCATAAAAATAAGTTTATTTTTTGCGAAATATACTCAATTCTGTGTGCCTTAGAGTGAAGTCTATTTTAATACTGAGAGTCAAATGTACTGTACATTAGTTTGTGCACCAAAAAAAGGTTTATTTTTGGCAAATTTTGTCCATAAAATTTTATATTTATTTCCATAAACTACACCAAATTCATAATATATTTTACAACACTATTGTTCAATGGATTAAATTCCGTGATAATAAAATTTTTATTTAAATCTTTTAGCTTAATAGTTGACTATTAAATCAAATATAAATTTCGCATTTTTAACAAAAAAAATGCTTATTAGATATGTTTTGCAATTCTCTAAAGACTTGTTGGTATTCTTGACTCTCATTTTCAAGTCTCTCTCTCTCTCTCTCTCTCTCTCTCTCTCTCGACAACTCTATAACTCAATCATCTGATCCACACTTTTCTTGAAAGGCAATACTTATTACGAGTTTTACATAAAATTTATTACCTTTTTTTTGTATGGAAAAAGTTATTTTAAACTACAGTTAAAAAGGCCGAAAATTAAATCAACTACAATATACTGCAGTCATTATAATGATCGGTAGTTTCGACAAAAAATTTAAAATCTAAAATATTCTGTATGTTTTAAAATTAGATTTAAATCCATTTTGAGTTTTATTAACTTTTATTACGATTCACTGAATATAACGTCAGTTAAAACTAAACCGTATAATTTAATAACTACCACTGATTGCACTGTCAATAGTAGATATCAAAATTATTGTATTTTACATAATATATACTGTTTTATAAATCCATTAGACTAACATTTACTATAAAATAAGTTAATGATAGGTATAGTTATCCATAAAGATGTGAACATTTATTATGCGAGATATAAATACTTATAAGAAAGTGTAAGAAAAAAATAAAATGTATCATTAATATTAATAAGTATAAGAATTTTAAAACTTTCTATTTTTAATATACGGTTTGAGATTAATTTGAAATCCAATTCATTTATCTATGATAAACGCAAACACTGTTACGAATATAGCGGCTAATAATTTATTACAATTAAGTCCACAGTCACGGAAAAAGTGAATTAAGTTTTTTAAGTCCATATAAACTCAAAGTTTTTCATATCGTATACGAAAATTGTTTTGATTCTCGGTTTTAACAGCAAATCCTTTTAGGAAGTTATCAACAGCTTATTCGCCAAATTATTTCACACAAAAACACATTAAAAATAATATTATATAAAACAATAGGTTTTTATGACAATCGCCTACAATAACTGACTCCTAATTGGAGTTTTTATTGAAATAATAATCATAATCGTTATGTAGGTTATATTTTTTTGTTTTATCTCTCTCGTTTTCGATTAATGTATACTATATGGGAGTTCACTAATAGGGATGAGATATGTAGTAATATTTTCTAATACCTATACTATCCAAACGATTCTCATAAGTCTGTATGAGTGGTCAGATTTTGTTTTTATTAATCCTTATAAATAATGTATAAATGTGATAAAATGTTAATTTAGTTTTAGATTTTTTTTATAAAATTGTATTTAGTAACTTATAAGGATTTATAAATATTTTCTCAAAAGTAAAAGTATTTAAAGGTTTGTTTCTGTGAGATAAGAGATTCAGTTGAATAGCAATCCTTATAAATGTTTTAAATAGTTTATAAAACACAGATTTACAAAAACTTAATATTAATATATTATTCAATGATATGGTAAATCCAATGAATTAATGGGTGAGTAAATGAAAGAGAGAGAGAGAAAGAGAGAGAGAGAGAGAGAGAAAGAGAGAGAGAGAGAGAGCCAGATGTAAGCTAAGCATTTGATTGGATAGGTATAGCCCTCTGCCCCTAAGCTATTGCGACCTTTTTTGCCTCATTTCCAATCTGTGGATAAGACTCTGGTTTCACTTCAGTCTCACTTCAGTCTCATTGTTATTCGAGAACTCATCCAAATCGCCAAAAACCACATCATTTCCAACCATTTCTTACCATTTCTTCACTTCACATATGTTTCACAAGTTTTTCACACAATTTCTCTCGAGTTATATAAAGTTTTGTGTTTAAAAGTTTTTACTATTTTTTGTTGTTTCTCTCAATGAGTTATAAACTCTCAATAATCGGAAACTTTTGATGTGTTTAGTCAGCGCTTTCTCAATGAAAGTTGGTTTTGATTATTGAACCGCTTTTTCATGAAAAAAGTATTTGATGTTTGAGTTGAGAGTTGTGTTGAAGATGTGTTTTAACAACCAGTATATGACTGTGTATTGTATTGAAGGCATTCAAGTGATGTATGAAATATTGTACGGTATTTAGAGTTGTGTTACACTTGTATTGAGTCAGTATTGGCGTCATTTGGACGACTTGGAGGAGTAGTAGTAAGTCATGTATTCATGTATTTATTGTTCACTTTTGTTAACTTTTCACTAACTATTAGACCATTAGTTTGTATACTATTTGATGGGCGCATGTCTACTATAACTGGTTTACTATAGAAAATGTGTTGGAAATCAAAGTTTTTGGTAAATCCTTCACTCATTTAACGACTATTGTGTGGACTGTTGGCCGCGAGTGACGGGAGTAGTGACACAACCATACAGACCATACCAGACAGGCCCGGATTGGTGTCGATATTGCTATGAGCACTGAATATTGCACTCGTCCCGGCCTGTTAGGCAATGATCACTTCACCACTGAACACAAGTCATACCATCAAAGCTATGATTGTTTTGTGCAAAACACCAAGAATTGGAGGAATTATGAAATGGTTGGAAGTAATGCCAAATAACCTGAAATGTGTTTATCTGAAGGAATCGCGTTTTGCATCTGTTCCCAAATAACACAATGAGTTTCTAAGTCTAAACCCAAGTCTTATTCACACTTTTATGATGCAAAAAAGGTTGCAATAGCTTCAGGGCATAGGGCTATACCTATCCAATGAAAAGCTGTGCTCACATCTGGCTCTCTCTCTCTCTCTCTCTCTCTCTCTCTCTCTCTCTTGTGCCACCGACTCGACTACAATGAGAACCACTACTGTACTGACATTCCCTATGCAATGGTATTCTATGGGCACAAACACTGGCGAAACATTGCCTCAAAACTACACAATAACAGCATATTATGTATAAACAGGGGTCAGTCGAGCGCCAAATAGTTGCAGCAAAGGGTAGGTATGCTATTGTGTCGTCTATTGAAAGATTGGCTCAACAAAAGAGTGGTCAGCACTGGAAAAAGAGCTCATTTTTCTGTCCTTTCATATGTCTCATGCATTTATTGGCAAATATTTTCTCGTCTTTTTGTTGCTGTGATTCTCACAATCAGATCACTAGTGGATCGCAAAAACATTCAAAACTATAACTCAAACCATATCTTAGCAACGATTCACTTAATGCTATACTTTTTCTGTGGGGTTAGTCAACATTTCAAAGACTTTTACCTCAAGACAAATGGTTAGGGTTTGCGCCAACCGTTCAATACCTGTATATCCCTCTAACTGTGCACTGAAATGAGTGTAAAAATATTTTTATCTGAATTTGGGTCATATAATGGGCAATCAGTGGATGCCTTTCACACAAAACTAAGTTATATTTCTTTTTGCTTTTATACACAAATTCAAAGAACTGTATCACAAGAGTAATGCATTACAACAAAAAGAAAAGCAATTCATAACTGTTTTAAAGTCATTTATTGCTGAAAATGCAATAAATGTTTATTCAATAAATTGAAAGAGTTCTCAGAAAAAGAAAATATTTTATTAGCGAATATAATTAAATGTAAATTATAAATCAAATAAAACATTAAACCAATTATTAGTGGATTAAGTTTTGGTGAGTTGTTGTGAAGAACTTGTTTGCTGTGCGGCTATTGCTGTCTGTTGTCTGTACTGCAAGAGCTCCACAATTGCTGTCAATTGAAAAACGTTTTCATTTTACAGATTGTCATTCAAATTATAGGGTTTATTAAATTGAAGCTAATTTAACTGTAAATGCATGTTAACCTAAGGGTCTACCAGCCCTCCCACCACATCCCATCCCTCTATCAATGGTTTGTAATGTATTTATAATAAATCCCATAAATATAACCCCAAATGATATATCGGTTGATATGTGATTGAAACACATTTCAAGTGATTAAAAACGGTGGACAACACGTGATAAGTGTTGCCTCCCGTCCCACAACTCTATGTCCTAAACATGTATCACAATTGAGATAACGTTATAATGAATGGATGGTTACCTTCCCGTGCGGTCACCTTCTCTTGAGTCAACTTCGCGTACTTCTCGATCTGTTCCGTCAAGAACTGAACCTTTCGTTTGAAGTAATCATTGGCTGCTTTGGTATTCTTCTGGACGTAATAACCGGTTCCGATGTCCACAACAAACTCATTGTTGTCTTTGATGAGCGCCGGCACATACATAGAGCCCGTCAGCGGCACCAGTATTTGGGATCCGTTGGGCACCTCCTCCTGCCTCTGGACGGCCAGCGCTGACTCATTGAACTTCATTTTGGCGTTTTGCAGGCTTTGGATCGAGTTCTCCAAGATCTCGATCTCCTAACACATCCATCACATCCAGACATACCATCAATTCATATGACATCATATTATCATCACATGTGACCACAACTTACGGCTTCCAACTGTTGCCGAATAGACGACAACTGCATTGGATTCATGTCATTCAAATCCATTCGTCTCTCTTTGGTGGCCATCGCTTCCAGTGGTTCCCAACGAGTGATCAATCAATCAATGAAAACACAATTTAAACACAATTTAAATCACTTTTTATGTAATAATCGCTTTGTTTTCACTTCAAAAACATAGACTCTTAATATGGGGACTATTCAGTGATCACATGACAATGAGATTACAATTGTGATGCCCTCTCATTGAAAGTCTATTTCGTTTACACCTAAACTCCTGTTGAAAATATAACGATATATTTGACTGAATTATAACAAAGTAAACATTAAATTAAAAAGCATTGCCTCCAGTGTTGCCATCGATTGGGTTTTCAAACATTAAATTATAGTTTTCATAACTTTCTCTAATTTATTCTGTAATTTCATAACCTAATAGAACCAAGATTATATTACCTGTATATTAATTATTCATAATTGGTTAGTAAAAGATAGGATTTGATTAAATAAATGAATTGCTTTAGTGGTAAAACCATTTAATATAAGGTTCAATAAATTGATTACAATTACAAATATAATCATAACTACAGTATAGTATGATCTGAAGACCTTAACCAACCATTTGTTATATATTTCAATAGATTCATTACCATTACGGTACATATCAAAAATCAATCAAAAAAGCAATTATGCGTTTAAAAAATATGTGGAAAGTGTGACCAAAATAAGTGATAACTAGATGTTTGAAATCTACAAAAATTTCACATTAGGTTTGATGTAAGAAAAGGCACTTTAAGTTCAATATTACATAACATTATAGACTGTAATATAATTAAAGTTTTATATTATTTGTATTATTAGTATCGTATGAGGGTTTGCACGAAGGAATGTTCAGATGCTTAGGATTTAGCTAATCTGAGGACATGAAGAATCACTTCATCGACGGTCTGATTGTTGAGCAAAGTCTTCACTGCATTATCATCGATGACAACCGTAAACAAGAGCTTCGAGTTCTCTCTTAGTCTGTCGTAATAGCTATAACTGTCGTGTTTGACAGGCGTGTGTCCGCACCTCTTGATCACCGCCTCGAGCAGTTCATCGACGGGTGCGTCCGGCCATCCAAAGCCTTTGAGAGTCGCCTCATCCACCAAAAGGCTCAGCAGTTCTCGTATGGAATCGCATAACTTCTGTTCGCTGAGCACACGATTGTTAACCGCATAACCACTGGAACCGGGAGAGGCGGCAGAGGGCGAGCCCTCGTCGTCGTCCTTGTCTTCCATGAGGATCTTGTCTAACAGATCCCGATGTCTTTTACGCATATGTCGCAGAAGACAGTCTTTGCGGATGAAAGCGCGGCCGCACTCGTGACAACTGCGCGGCTCCTCCTTCGTGTGCGTCAGTAAATGCAGTTTCAGTGACGGCTTGATTGAGAAGCTGTAGGATTGCAGACAATTGTGACAATCAGCTAATGTTAAGACAATTTTTACTCTATAGAAACAGAACATACCGTTTGAGACAAGTGGGGCACTGATGAGGTTTTTCTCCGGTATGCAAAACGTAGTGTCGATTTAGATCCTCCTTTCGGGTGAACTTCTTTCCGCAATCAGTGCACTCGAAAGGTCTGTCCTTGTCGTGAACATATCGGGTATGCATTTGAAGTCTAGCCTTTCGGTTGAAGATCTTTGAACAGAACTCGCATTTGAATCCATTCTGTCCCGTGTGGTAGAAGAGGTGCGCTTTCAGACCTCCCGCCTGAATGAACTGTTTTCCTGAATGAATACAAATATAAAGACTCAATGACTAAATATAGAGTTTTGGTCATCACTTTCATAAGTTTGTCAAGTTTTACTACACTTAATAAATACAAAAATTATGAATATTTGAAGTCAAAAATAAACCACAATTTGTGGATATAGTTTACAATAATAACCACTAAATCATTACTACCGGTAAATAAACACTAAATAAATAAATAATTTTGGGGGTAATGAGTGAATGGTGTTAATGAGGGAGGGGTGGGGGCGGGGAGGGCCGGGACCTTTGAACTCACCACAATAAGGACATTTGTGAGGCCGTATTCCCGTATGGATTCTCATGTGTCGATTCAAAGTGCCCTTCAGGGAGAACCTGATGTCACATTCCGGACAATTGTATGGTTTCTCTCCCGTATGTATGCGCCGGTGTTTAGTGAGAGCCCCTCCCGATGGAAACGCTTTGGGACAGAAGTCACACGTGAATGGCTTTTCGCCAGTGTGTGTGCGCACATGTATCCTGAGAAGGCTGGCCCCGTGAAACATCTTCGGGCAATGGGCGCACTTGAACTTCTTCTTACGGGTCACTTCTCCGGCGTGTACTCTCAGGTGTTCGCGAAGGTTATCCTTTCTGGTGTACACTTTGCCGCAAACCTCGCACGGATGAGCCGGCGGTGGCTGACCTGAACAGGGCGTCAGCTGTAGATGTCGGTCCAAATGGTACTTTCTAGTGAACACCTTTTCGCAAACATGACATCTATAGCCCTTGTCTTCATGTGCGGTCACCTCATGAACCACTAGTGAATGCATATCTGGAAACTCGAGACCACAGTCAAGACACGGAAGGCTTTTATTATTGTTGGCCACTGTTTCTGATTCATTGTCGACAACACTGTCTTTCGCTACTTTGGCCTTTCGTTTGCCTCTTTTCTTAGGAGTCACTTCGCTATTGACCTCAGTTTCGGTCACCATTTCCTCCAAAACGATTCCACTGAACCCATCGTTGTCTCCTGAATGCAAGACTGGCTCTGGAAGGGACTTCTTGGCCACGATTTGATTGCATTCTGCTTCCAATCAATCATTCAAACGATTAATACAAATATAAAATAGTTTTTGTAAGATATATACGTTTGAATTGTGAGACATCGATGCCTTCAGTGATATCTAGATCTTCGGTATCAACACTTGTAATCAATTCGTTGTTTTGATACTCATTAATGATTTCTGTCTCAATGTTTTCCAATTCAATTGTCTGCAATTCCTCCAAAACTGACACATTTCTCTGCAAATTGTTATCATTTATGAATCTATGAAAACAGCTTTCAATGAATTATAATCACATTATTCTTAGTGTTTGTGCGGCGTTTGGACAGCGGTTTGTTCACCACATGATTAGTTGCATTAGTATTGGTTTGGTTTCTCTTGGATCGCGTCACCCGTTTCTCAACCACTTTCGCCTTCTTCGCCATCACCGGGGATTCACTTTTCTTTTTGCGACCCATTCTTCAAATCATTGCTGAAGCTATTCAGCTATTTTTAAAACATTAAAACTATTTTTCAATCTTTTCAAAACTTTAATTAATTTTTTATTCACTGTCTGAATATTGCTAATACAATGCTGTATACTATACACTATACACTACACACTATACACTGTATAGTCTAATTATATAGTTGTTTCAGTAAGTTTTGTGTAATACTATACAAGTTTTGAAAGTTGGAGGAAATTCTAGTTTGACTGATGCCCACCTTATAATTCAATGTTAACTTGTATTTCATTGCTCTAATCACTACACCTTTCATCACTAATTCATTTAAACATGTTTTAGTCTAATAAACAACAATATATTTCAATATCTGTTCAGTTGATAACAAATGGAAAAGTGGTGGTAATGTCTAAACTATGGATAGGTTTGAGTTAATAATAAATATGAGAAACAATTGAATGAATGGACAAACAGTAGCCGTAATAGCCGTATACAGTATTAATAAAAGGCATTCAACTACAGTATGTCTACACTAAGAGTAACGCGTGATGACTGAATTTCGTGGTCATTGGATTGGCATCAATATAGTAGTGATGGGAAGGGATGGGAAGGGATGGGTGTATTGAACAGAGAGAGTACAGTATTGTATGTATTGTACGCCATGTCTGCAGCAGTAGTGGTGGTAATGGAAGTGATTGTCTGCAGAGCACTACAACTCAACACTCAATCACTGTTGCCTTTAAGGGGCACTCAATCCTATATTCATCACAATTTACATAACACTCAATACTCACACATTTGTCAATCGCTGCACTTATTGGACACACAAATCAATACAATTAGCAAATTATTTGATTGTAAACTCAATTAAAGCATTGATTTGAAGGCACTTTAGAGTTGTGTTGAGAAGACAAACAGATATCGAGATAAAGCCATAAACTATAGTGACGTACAGCTCGACAGTAAGGCTTCAATGTATTCATCAGAAACTGAGCGCACATTCACTGAGCGCTCAATTCAACTCATTTCACACCAAATGAACCACTTTTGCATACTTTTTGAAATACTGTAGTCATTGCTGTTTTACTGCTATACAATGTACAGTATAAATGAAAACTTGAATATAGCAATAGGATATAGAAATCTTAAATGTTTCAGTATTTTTAAACAATTTTAATTATTTTCAATGTTTAGGAACTGTGGATTTAGTATTCAATAAAATCATTAATAAAGTATCATTTTTGCTCAAATATCCTAATATGATAGTGCATTGAAATATTTGGTAAAATGATTTTATACGGTAATTAAAAAGTTGTGTATGACATAGAAAATACAATGACTGCTATTAATAACTTATAAAATCATAAGACATTTGAAATAAGAGTAAAACATTTAAAAATAATATTTGGCTTAATATCTATTCACTTATATACTGTATTAAATCATTTGATACTTACGGTATGGTACCTACAATATAAATCAGCAAATTTATATATTTCAAAGTAATAGCTTATATTTTTACAGGATTATTGTAAAGCTAATAAACATGTAAATATTCAAACTATTCTCATAAAACTTTGGTAATTGTATAAAATGATCATAAAAAGAATTAGAATTTTATTTGAAGTCTCTCTAAAAATATTCAATACATTTTGCACATTAGTTAACAAGTGTTAAATAAATGTTTATTTCAATACAAATTGACAATTGCAATTGAACAATGAGAATTTCTACAAATATTATACAATTTTATTAAATAAATTATAAGTTATTGTTTGCATAGTATTTGGAGTCGAGTGGAGACGGAGGACCACTCCAGCAGTTGTCGACGGGTGTGGTCTCCAAGTCATTTGGTTTGATGACAAAACGTGACAACAGATCCAATTGTGATGAGTTGGGAGACGACGGACCACTGCTCGACACGAAAGACGGCGGACCACTCCATCCGAAGCTTTGACAGGAACTGGTGGGCGATGCGATGGGAAGACCTCCTTTCATGTTATTCGATGGCATTCCGCTTGAGTTGGCATTGAATGGGATCCGCATCGGGGAGGAGAGGGGCAGACGATAGAGCTGTGAAGCGGTCAACTTCTCGAGGAATGATTCCAAATGTTTTAAAGATAACGCGTTGTGTAACGTCTCCAGCGGTCGGATCGTCGGAATACTGGAACAGCCCTCTGAATATAGACAACACATTTGTGGTGAGTTTATACAGTAAAGCAAAAAATGTATTAATATTGGAAAAAATGATACGAAAAACTTTACGAAGAATTTAGAGAAAGTTTAGAATTTGTTAATAGAGTTGTTATTGTGAGTCATTAGTAGTAGAAGTGGTAGTAATGTATTGAATTGTGTTTTAATACCAGCACTGGTGTGAAGAAGTGTTTCCTGAAGGTTAGGTGCGCTCGAAGACCCACTGATGACAGCTGTACTAAAAAGACTACTCGTCGACCCTAAGGATCGGCACAAATCATAGCAAAAAATAGTGCCAAACATAAGGACTTGCAATAATGGACAAACAATAATACAAATGAAATAATGGTTAGACTCTCACCGAAATGCGATAAATCTCCGAAATTACACATTCGTAGGAATGAACTCAATTGATTGGGGATTGAGTGCCTGTGGTTTTTTGCACGAGCTTCAACATATTGAAATTGGTTAGAATTGTTTATTAACTTCGGTATACGTATACCAATTTCAATAACACTTACTCTGACAGCCCGGTAGTTCACAATCTCCAGACACGTCATCCCAGCTGAGAGTGTGAGCCCTATCTTTGTCTATATGTTTCTTTTGTTGCTCTTTTACGACATCACTCTCAAGACTATGAGGTCTTTGAGAGGAAGCAGACAATGAATAGCTGCGAGCCTTATACTCAGTTGGTGTTGAAGTTTCTGTAATATCACCAGAATCTGAAAGCAGTTATAAAACATTTGAATTGAATAGATATTAAAGCCGACTAACTATTCCTCTCTTTACTTGTGGTCACAGTTATTGGAATCGGTTCTGACTTTTGGTTTTCGTTGGCATTTAGTTTAGTTTTTTCCTCCAATTCTGGTTCTTCAAGAATAGTCGGCGATTCCTGTTTGCCATTCAATCAAAAAGTGGTGTAAATGGAAATAAATGTTAATCTCATGTCTCATAAGATAGCAAAGGTTTGCGACATAAATGGAACTCACGGGAGGAGTGGACACACAAAAGACTTTATGTTTTTTGCAAAAACAGACATTTAATGGCTCTTCGATTGTTAGATCAGTTAATAAGTCATCCGAGTCTTCTTCCTTAATGCAAGGCTTATGAGTCGAATGGGAAAGTATTTTATCACAACTGTTAGAAGTGATTAGTTTCTAAAAGCAATGAGTTATTAGTTATTAGATTTTTATTAAACCATTACTAAAGGGAATGCAATTATTGAAGAGTAAATCAACTGAAACCTTAACAAATGTTCCGCTGCTTCTGGATTGTGGCCTAAAACCCGGACCTTTAATGTGATTCTTTTGCAAACAACAGACCACTCCGGGACTGAAATGCAATTCCACGTGAAATCTGTCGTCAGACGCAATATTTTTATTAATATTTAAGGTCTAGTGTCTAGTGTCTAGTGTCTAGTGTAGCAAACATAGCATTCACTTACCTATCGTCCGAAGTGAGGTCTTTTGTTTGGTCCTCGTATAGCATTATCACGATTTGTGTCATATAATTGAGTTCAGAGACAAGACTCACGTAATCCATAGCTCTTCTCCATTGTTCATCTTTAGTCTCATCGAAAAGTCCGCCTAAAGGAGAGATTATTTGATTTGATAGCCCAGTGCTACAAACCCTTCATTCAGTCATATTTACCCAAACGTAACACATTTAGAAGAGAATGGATATGACTTTCGCTCGTAAAATACAAACGAGTCCTCACGTGACGGCCCGGAGAAGAGACTCCATGAGAATAGTGTGGATTCAGACGATTAACACTTTCGGACTCGTCGTCTTCGGTGGCGTAAGTGTTAGTCAACAGATCTGATCTAATTTTCTTGAGAAGTGGCGAACAAATGCCTAAACCAATCGTCAACTTTTCCTTTTGAGTGATTCCGTACTCTTGAGGAATAACGAGATCTGCCAATGACTTGGCGTATCTGTAAAAGTCTTCGGCTTCTGGAAATTGGAGTACGTGTTGATTGTGTTGTAAATCATATTTAATACAGTCGTAAATGTCTGGTATTTTACTGATATCATATGAACCACTTTTCAATTTAAAATCCTTTTCTAGTTTAGACCATCTCCTCTGCATTAGATCCCAAGTCTCGCCGTAATAGAGATGATAATCATCGCGAGAATCGTCTCTTCTTGACTTAATTAACACATTTAACTCTTGTATAAATCCATAGATTTTATCACAAGCTTTGACGGGATTTTTGACAAAAGTTAAAGCAGCTTGGACGGAACGAGCGTGAAGTGGATTAAGAAGTTCCATATCTTCAGCCGTGAACTCCCTGTCCACTTGCATCATCTCATGTAGTCTTTGTTTGACTGCATTTTGATATTTACTTGAATCGCAATCGTTGTCCAGTAAACCATTAGTGTTCGCACTTTTAACCATTTGTACTAAAATCGGAGTTAACTCTCCCTCCAGTGCTAACAACCCCTAAATGAAAAGCTTATAAATGAACACAAATGAAATTAATTTTACCACAAGTGCTATACCTTAGCAAAGGCAGCCGCAGTCATTTGAACGCGTCCTATAAATTAGATTTAATTACTATTTATTTCATACCAAATGCAAAATATGGACAATAATACCCTCGTCTGATGCATAAATTTTCAGGTCATGTCTGAACGTACTGTGCAGTCGAAGCAAACCTAAACCTTGGGTTCCCGCGTATTCGCCTTCAGATTCAAATCAAACTTTAGATTATAATTGTCTGCATTTTTATCGGAAGTTTCAGATGAATGATAGATTAGTATTCGTTATTTACAAAAAGGTGACACAAAACATATTTCTGAAACAACCGAATGATTGACAGTAATGTCTGAACTTAAGGCCAGCAAACAAGCAATACTGAAGACAAACAAATTATATTCAATTCACACTTATTGTCCATAATTTAGGGAATTGGGTGTATATGATTTTATTACAGTCATTGAGTTAATTGTCTAATCTATTAAACTTATCTCAATCTTTTAGAATTATAACAATCTGTCCAACAATTGTCTGTAATATAATTGTAATCATATTTGATTTGATTGATACACGAAGACCATATAGAGTTTACTCTCAGTTTACTAACCAGGATACGATTGGAAAACAATATAATTTGTCGCATAACGAGTGCAAAAAAGTATTAATGAATATTAGTAGCTCTACAGCAATACCTTGTCCACCCGGATACATACAACGAAACACTCGGCCCAACTCCTCCGCTTGAATACGTCCCCCGGCAGTCAACTATACGTATAGTAATCCTAGACTTATTAACTATTCAAATAGATTCAGAATAGGTATTCAAGTATACCTCTCCGCCCCATTTCACTATACATAGCAATGAGGGATCTCCCGGATTGTCTGCACATATAATCAATTCATTAAACGGAATCACAATCTATATGTATATGAATTGAGTCAAACCCTCTTCACTGCTGGACTGACGGGGTCTGCCTTTGGGTTGATATTTGAGCTGAACTTTTCGATTAATCCCCGAAAAATGTCCGTACATTTCGAGCTGAAAATTAATGCAAATATAAATGAATGACTGAATGCAGGGTTTGTCGGGTACTGATTGACAACAATAGCCGTGCATTGAATGCAATCAATTGTGGACATAGTATTACCGTAATGAACGAACAAATACTGACCACAGATTTCAATTGTTCCAGTTTTGACTTATTCTCTTCAATCTCCGGATCCGGGTTTTGATCGATTTCGGAGATCAGATACCTCGCGATGTCCAACACTTCCTGCAATTGTTTCGGTTTCTTAAGTTTGACGTGAAATTTGTTGTCTTTATATCCGCCGTATTTGTCGAATATCTCGAAGAACTTCGGGTGTTTCACTTCCATCTTCTATAAATTAGATAATAAAAAACGTGGGGATGTCTTGTTTATTAAAGAAATGTCTTCAAATGTCTTACCATCTTTTGCTTCGGAGTTCGATCCCCGTGTCTTATGACAGCGATAGCACACCGGAGTTCCATCATTTTGCCCAAAGTGGTCGGCACTATAGGCGGGTCATCCAATTGGAAAGGTATGAGCCATGGGATGTGCAACTGTGGCGCCAGATTCCTCAGAATCATATTGCCCAAGATCTTTGCCGAGTCGTCGTAATATTTCATTGAATTCTTCACAAAACTAAAACCATTTACGTCACAGACATATGACTTGCCGTTAGCGCGAAGTAAATCAAAGCCACAAACAGTTTGTTTGAACGCCAGACACACTTTCCGGGCGTTGAGTTTCTCTGTGTTACTTAAGATGACAGGATAGCGAACTTCTTTGCCCTCCTTATCCCTCTCAACCTTACCGTCGAGTGCTGGAGATTTGCGGGCCTCCGCGTGTGCATAATCCGGTCCAACGGTGTATACCTTCACATCTGTGCCATCGGTCGGCATAAACTCTTCATAAATATAAGAACCAGTCTTTCGGACATGACTTTCGGGTGAATAGACACTACTTCTGCAGCCAATCTTTCGGAAGAGTCGTTGACTGCCACCGCCTGCAGACGTCGGGTAATAGATGTATATATTGTGGTCTTCAGCAGAAATGGGTTTCTCTACAAATGGTTTATTAAAGACAACGCCATTGATCTCAATGTGATCCTCGCATTCAATGAGTTCTCTCTCTTCAGGATTATGTGAGTCCCTGTCGAGGACCACATAACGGGGTAACTCAACGCCCGCTTCCTCTAGAATTCTATACACTTTACGTCTGTCCTGAATATCGTACTGCATATGAAGATCATTCACAATAAACGGTTCCCGGAGTGACACGTATTCAATAGCTTTGCTCAGAGGAAAGCCTTTCGAGTGAAATGATATCAAACAGTCACAGAGGGGCCACGTGTCTACCGGTTCCGACAGAATAGTCTTTTCGGTGAAGACAACCGTCTTAATGAATTCAAATTCGTTAAGTCGAGTCAATATCTCTTTCATTGGACGCGATTCTGTCTTCTTCTCCATCGCACAGATGCCGACAATCACTTGTTTGGGCTCTCCTTCATAACTGTCACAATCTTCATAGTCCTGCAAAATAATCACATCTTTTAAAAACAAGTCTTATTTTGCTTAATAAATACCGAAATAGTATATTCTATGATATTCTCCATTATACTTATAATTGCTTAAACTTTTAACAAAACTCAATTTTAATGTAATGTATGGTACTTTAAAACTTCTGTTCAACGCATGGGACTAAAGGCTAAACATTTAAAAACTATTTCAATGATCCTTGAGATTTGAATTGGTTTTCCTTCAAATCCATATTTTGGTAATTAATTAAACATTTATTTTTAGCTTTAAATAAAAGTAAAGTTGAATGAAAAGTTTTTACAGTTTGTAGGCAAACTTGAGAATTTAAACTAAATTTGAAAGCATATGACTACAGAATTGTTATAAATACAAATATCGTATAAGTGATTACAGTATAATGAAAGTTATAAATACTCCGAAGCTATAGAAAACAAAATCATTGGCATATTTTCAGTGCAAAAGTAGACAAAAATACAAAACACAGTAATTAACGGAAGAATGCATTACTTGTGCCAACTTTTGTCTGGAGAGTTCGTCATCATCTGGGATGTAGAAGTGAGCAAGGCGATTCTCATGCCGGTGCTCATGCAGGTGCTCGTGAAGGTGGTGTTCATATTGCGCTAAATGTTCCGGGTAGTGGTGCTCATGATGGTGATGGTGATGATGATGGTGGTGATGATGATGGTGGTGGTGCTGATCTAGGCATTCATGAGTTACATGGACTCCAGACGGCACCTGATGTGGCGATGACTGCGGATCGGACAGCGATGGCAAATCGGACGACTCTTCGGGAAAAGACATATTGCAATGGTTTCACAATCGATACAATTATTGATTCATTTGATATCATAAGTGCTTTTCTATAGACTATAGCATTGAATGGCAATTGTGATCATCTGATCTGATAATTGCTATAACAGTGACAGTAATTCACGTGAAGCAGATTTGCTGGTAATCGAGATACAAGTGATGTCTGAATTGGCTTCAAATGTCTGATTTGACACTTGAGTACTAATGAAAGCAGGGATTAGTTGTCATCTGTGGTTGTGATGCGAATAAATGTCATTCAAAACACAATTCAAGTTTGTTTTGAGAACTCAATGCTATAAAGAGTGCATTAATTGGCATAATATCACTATTTATGCAAACATTGCTATTTGATGCGATTGTGGTGAGTCTGTGCCTTACAGTACATACAGAGGAACTACACCTGATTCTTAGCACAGCCTCCACTCAACTCCAGAGCCTCTCTATATAACAACATACATGTACTGTATATACCGGCACTTGAGTGCAGTCAACACATACGGATCAATAATTGACAATACGCTACATATTGTAGAATAATAGCACCGGTACTCCAATCCCTTGACCACATCAACACCTTTAAATTGATTAATGAAAAGCAATAAAATAGAAAAAGTGTTTTAATGCTAATATAGTAATTGTTTTAAAACAGAAACAAATTGTAAATGAAACAAAGTTTTAAAATCGACAAATAATAGAGGAAAACGTTTGCATGCATTGAATCAGACATTAATTAGTTGTAAATTATTAATTACTTAGTTTTTGAATAATAAAACTGTATATTCATTCATATCATTAGCAAAATTATCCTAAAATTATATTAAATTAAATATACATTTAATCGTTATTTTGAAGCTCTTTAGACGTATTCGTGAGTAAACCGTATTTATTATCTAACGTGACATTCGCTGAACTCTTGTCTATGAGTTCCCTACTGTTCCCGGATCTCACGGTTTGAAAGCCTTTGTTGTCTTCATTGGAGTCGATGGCGCCGAGCGATGGGAACTCAACGGTGTCCCCGATTCGGGGCGCACCTGATTTGGACCGTCGGACGCCTGAGAACAGGGGAGTGGGAGTCATACTCGGCGATGAAGACGGTTGTTGTGATTGGTTCCGGAGTTGTGGCGGAATATATTTGCCGCTCGTTGCCGGTGGCGGTGCCACAGGAGTCACCACCGGAGCCACCGCTTCAGTCTTCTTCTCCTCACTCGCTTTGTCGGCGTCTGAGTCGCCATCACCTGAAGGCGCCACTCCTCTCCAGGGGCCGGACACCACATCCTTCTGCTTTTCCTCCTCGATGTCCTGCAACTGCTGTTCTCTGAACTCTTCCTCTTTATCTCTATTCATGTGGACAACAATTAACACTACTTTCCACTCCGCAGTCACGCATTCACTCACTTAATGGTAAGCGTTTGTATCCGAAGACCCGAATAGTCCTTCTCTTTGTCTTCCTCGAAGTCATTCCACTCTTCGTTCTCCTGTTAATGACAAACCCATCGATAATAAGACAATCAACTCATGAGGGAAGTGGTGTTCAGACCGGGTCTGAAGTGTTGCCGCCCGGAGTGAGACCACTCTTGTCTTTGGCCTTTCGTGAGGCTCTCTTTCCCGTCTCCTCTAACTTTTTGGCCATTTCTTCGGTCGTCAGGTTCTTCTTCTTGGGTCTCCTTTTGGAGTCCTTTTTGGCGAAGAAATCGTCTAAAGAGTCGGCCATATCTGACATGACATGCAAACACAATATGACATTATTTTCAAGTAGTGCTTGTGAGGCACAGTTGGCCGCACTGTATCTGTGGTTGTAGTCATCGGTGGTGCCGAAGACCTCGTTATATACCTGTTAGCAGACAATGAGTGAGTGATTGAGTGAAAGGGAGTGAAAGTGTGGCACAAATCGGCGATCAATTGATATCTCTTCACAACAACCGATACGACACGTGTTTCTCATGACGTCATTCATTGTCACCGTTTAGTCGCCACTCATTGGACGGCATTCAACACAAATGAGCGCTCGGTTTGAATGTCAACCCAATTGTGAGCATTGATTGAAATGATGGACTGCTTTACAGTGCAGTGAAAGGCGAGTTGAGTTCATAATCTGTTAGACCCTATCTATTCATACATTTATTATTAGAAATTAAAGGTAAAGGGTAATTATGTTATAATAATCATCCAAATCATTAATATACTAAAAGTCATATTACGGTATTACAATATAGCAATTGATAACTAATTTACTGTACATGTATTTGATATTTATGGTGCTAATTGTTATACTGTACAGAATAATACTGTATTACTGAACAGTATATATTGCATGTAATAATTAACATTTTCAAGAATTTGAAAAATTGTTTAAATTTCTGGTCTAGATATACACATACTAAGTTATCATTAAAGGTAATTTGCATACATTATAGATTGCTTTATCATACGATATTATGTAACTTGATTATACAATGTAATGGAAGTATATTGTCAATATTTTAAATAATTTGTAAATTACATTATTACAATTAAGTTAATTAATTGAATTAACTTAGCTCCTTAATTTCTTAAGTATACTATCGCCAGTTTAACATAAGTATACTCTACAATTATAATTTAGGTAATATTTTTAAAAACTAATTTAGCTTAATGGGAAAATAATTTTTTAATTCCGTTAAAACATCTAACTTAAAATTGAGTACATAAAAATACAATATACTGTATAGTCCATACTGTTCCAAAAGTGGCTAGCTAGCCACTTTTGTAATACATTTTTATACTATACTATAGTCCATTAGAATATTTTATTACAATTCAAAGATCAGTTACAGGATATAGATTTAATGTGTATTTAGTAAAGCATACAGAAATCTTATTATGTGGACAGTATGGTAGGTAATTAAAGGGTGGAAATTTTCCACTCAAATGTCAATTGGTTGAGGGAATGGCATATTTGTTGTACAGAATCTTGAAGGCAACACATTCTCAAATCACTAGCACTACAGTCGGCTTATATTCTGTGTGTCAGTAGTGACCACTTCTATACAATTAGAGTTACTTTAGTTTGTGTTTGCAATATATGGTGTGTTTGTAATTGTCCGCAACGATCAAAAGTGTTGGTCAGACCCAACAAATTCATTAACATAAGAATAATATTAATATCAAATTCTTTTCAAATGTAAGTTTTGTATTTTTAATTATATGAATAAAACTGTTAAATTGGGTAAATTAGAAATACCAAAAATAATATTATTAAAAGCCAATTATATATTATATGAATGTATGTTAAAAGCGCAAATTAAATTGGCCCTGAACCAATTTAGGGTATAAAGGGAAAACATTTTGTGAATGGAAATACTTGACTGTTAGGTTATGTGCTTTGGGAAGTTTAATAAGTTATAGTATGATACACTATAATTTGTTATATAAATGTCAACAGATATTGGCTTTAAAAAGTGTACAATTATAATTTGTAATCAATTGACTAGTTGCAATCATAGCCAATACTGTAGTGAATGAATATGAAAGTGTACATAATAGTAGTTCATAATAGCGAGTGTTAACTGTATGGTAGAGTACAGCCCATAGTGTGTGTATGACATACAGTATTAGGATGTGAGCCAATGGTGAGTGCAATGAGAGACACACCCGCGTAGGCGTCACTGAAGTGTTGTCTCAAATCGTCACCAATTCAGACATCAATTGAAATGAATTTACAGTGAATTTAGTGTTAGTTTTGTTTTGGCATTCATTTCATATCGAGTTTCTCGCAGTTTTCAATTCATTTCAAAATACTGACTTTGGGTACAAAATCACATGATTTTCATGACAGTCAACGTCTGTCCCATCACTCAATTGTGTCCAACATTTTCATCACTTTATTTGATTCACCATTTATTTAATAGTATTTAATCGACTCATCGTTTTGTTCATAGTTTTGATTATTTTATGTAAGTTTTGCGAGTATTTTGTGATATCATATGATTTATAATAACAATATAATTATGTAATATTCATGTCTTTATGATCTCTTGAATTGTGAATTAGTGGTCACTTATTGACGGATCAGATAAGCCATTGAAGATGAGGTTAACATCGGTTGTGTTGAGAGACTTAACCAAATATATTGATTTGTACTCTCGTTTCAATCCATCGCCGCTTTCTATCAAACAATTCATTGATTTCGGTATTTATTCAATCAATATATTCATTGTTTTACATCATAATCATTAGACTATTATTATTACTATTATTATTATTATTTATTTCATATTTTGTGCTTAATTTATCAATAATTCACTCAATTCTGTGTTTATTATGAAATCATTTTAAGAGTTATTTTTGTTTTTAAGTCATTTAGCGATTGATTGCAGAAATTGATTGCAATTTTGTTTTCCATATAATTCTTATCGCTTTTATTTACCACTAATTTGTAAAGAATTGATTGAATTCTGGACTCAATTCTCACCATTTGTTTCATAATATGTGTGTTATTTGAAGCCATATATTGAGAGCAAGTGTTGCCACGAATGAGATCTCTTGGAAATACATTTTTGGATATTTCTATTATTTTAATTAAATTGTATTAATTGTTAATTTCATTAATTTGTGTCAAATATGATATTTATGGTTTTCATATCTATTGTCTCAATTATTGTTTTTAAATGATGGCCTAAAATCAATGATTGTAACCAATTTGAAATATATTTCAATCAATTTCTCGTTAATTCAATATAAATGATGAGACAAAGCGATATACTGTACAAAAACTTGCGTTTTATAAATAATATTTATGTTACTGACGGTTATATTAATGTTTAGATTATGTTTTCATTACATTGACAGTGAATGCGAGCACTGATAGAGAATTGTCTTTTATTTGCATTTATATGAAACGCTGTATTGAATGCTAGAATTCATTATGGGATCTATGATTCACATAATAATGATTCTTATTATATACTATACAGTAATTATATAATTAATGAACTCACAATTTTTCTCAATTTGTAAGCATAATAAGTCTGGCAATTATTGTAACTTAATAGGCATAACTACAGTATTCGGAAATTTTTGACTTTATTTTTTAACTATTTTTATTTAATTGATAATTAATTGATAACCAATTACAAGTCAATATAACGCTATTATTAATATAAGATATATTATTGCATTTGTATTAAACTCTGTAGATGTATAGTATATTTTCAGACATTAGACGGAAAGTAATCGCAATTAAAACAGATTTTGTACAATGGTTAATATTTTTACTTGGAAAAGTCAAATATTTATTATAATATGTGGCATCACAGTAAACCATGTAAATTGTGTTATAATTACACTTAAATACTTGTCAATTAATATTTATTTTGATTCTTTACGAAAATTTTTTATTTATAAATAAACTATTTTATCATAGAATCTATGTTTTAATAGTCTTTCACTGAGTTTTGAACGCCAGATAAAAATAAAGGAGAAATCATTGCATAATTTGTACAAAAATAGAGTTCAAAGTCTGTTTCCAGTCATACAGTTGTGTTGAAAGTTTTGTTTCTAATGATTAGTAACACAAATCTAGTTATCATTTGACAATTTAATTTATTGCTAATTTTAACTTATGTATCAATTGATAGTTTTTTATTTTTTATATTAAAGGATCAAAAATATTTTTTGTGGGTTTATATTGTCTAACTTGTAAGAATACTTGGTATGACTTACTGTATATTGTTGGCAATCACTCTATACTAATAGACACTGTAATGATTAGACACGAGTGTTAACATAATGATGTGCAGTATATGATAGAATTAATGCTTAACACACGCCATAAGTAGTTAATCGCAAAACATTGTTTAAATCATTACTTACATAAAAGCTCTTAAATTTAAACGTTACACAACTGCTTATTAAAGATAATAAAATTTTAATTTACTCTTTATTGAATGCAATATACAGTATATTTTCCTATATATTCTACAATATTTTGCATCATTAGAATTTGTGGGAAATGTAATCACAGAATATTTAAAATACAGTAATTCAGTTATGTTTTTGCTTATACTGTATTTAGAAAGTTTTAGTCTTTTTGAAATAAAATTGAAATTGTGTAGCTGGCTATTTAGATGAAATATTATTAATAATAACAGATATAATTTACATGAAATGTGTGAACAATTATTAACAATGAAATGAAAACTTAAAGGTAGGAAAGCGTGCGAGAAGACTTCATTCATATTTTTGCGTAAAGAGCTACCGGTGCGATTGGCTAATATAATGCAAGAATTGAATTTATTGCCCGAGAATTTGCTACGAATGCCATCCATAGAGTTAGTGCAGAGTTGGTATAAACGGAGTTTCGATGAGATCCTGGACTTTGAGAAATCGGACGCAACTCTGAAGAGAACTCACGAAAACTTTTGCGAAACACTGATTAAGATAAGGAACAGACACTCGAATGTGGTCCAGACTATGGCTCAGGGAGTGATTGAACTGAAGGAAACGCATCAATTGGATCAACAGACGGAGCACTCAATCCAGTACTTCCTGAACCGGTTCTATATGTCGCGTATATCGATCCGGATGCTCATCAACCAACACGCGGCCCTCTTTGGCTCACAGGCCGATCAGGCCCTCAATAACCCTCGTCATATCGGCTGCATTGACCCCAATGTAACACTCAGTACCACTGAACACTGACACTTCCACTGACCATTCATTTCATTTGTATTTCTTGTGACCAATTAGTGTGATGTCAAGTCTGTTATATACGATGCCTATGAAAATGCGAAATTCCTTTGCGATCAATACTACATGACATCTCCAGACCTAACCATTGATCAGTTTCACAGTTAGTACTTATTTCAAACACCCTGCTAATGCAAATATTAATGGTACATCTATTACTCGCACATGATTTAGTCGAAAACTCTTCAGCGCCCGTATCTCTGGTTTACGTGCCCTCACGTATGTCTTGAATTGTATACAAGTGTTGTTCATACGATTAATGTTATGTTTTCATGTGATGGCAGATCTCTATCATATGTTGTTTGAGTTGTTTAAGAACTCTATGCGAGCGGTTGTGGAACACCACAGAAATGACGATAATTTGCCTCCAATTTTGGTCACTCTTGTGATGGGGAGAGAGGATCTCACTCTTAAAGTAAAGCATTCAATGTTTGTTGTAATCAATTCTAAACCAATTCTAAACCAATTCTATATCTTTAGATAAGCGATAGGGGCGGAGGTATCCCTCGATCACTAAGTCATCTACTGTTTCATTACATGTATTCGACGGCACCCCAGCCCTCCGTGTCAGGGATCAACTCAGCGCCGTTAGCCGGTTATGGCTACGGTCTGCCTCTGTCTCGTCTGTACGCGCGTTACCTTCAGGGAGATCTGGTCATCACGTCTCTCGAGGGCTACGGAACTGATGCCATCATATATCTGAAAGTGCTTTCCAGTGAAGCCAACGAACTGTTGCCCGTGTTTAACAAGACATCGAGCAAACACTATCGCTCGGCTCTGGGCACTCATGACTGGAGTTCCGGTGCCCTCCACCATATAATACAACAGTCCGACGCATACATGACTTCATCACAACAACCTATAGGTCTCCGACATTATAGTAAAACCACCACTCCTTCGGTGACATAACATTCGGCGTTAAGTAATAAATATCTCATTAATATATTTATTTAGTCAATACATTAGCACTGAGTGGTCAGTGCTATTGGTTTCCAAATGAATATTATCTCCGAATTGAATTCTCTGCGAATCAGTGATTCATTTGTTGTCTCTCTGAGCCGTTTGTTACCAAAAATTATTTGCAATACAAGTACTAAATGTCTAAATAAAAGCTTTATATATCCACAGAAATTTAGAGCTCATTTTTACGGAATTTATCCTATATTTTAAGCACTTTTTTGTATATTTAAAAATCTTTTTAAGTAAATATTTAGTACTTTATTATTTGTAAATAAAAAACCCAATATCATTGATACTCCCCTCCCCTCTGAATCATTGCAATACAAATACAAATATTTTAATTGCCGTAAAATATATTAAAAATCATAACACAAAATAAACTAAAAACTTAAGGCAATAATTGATGAAATGTAGAAAACTTTCTAATCATACAATAATATATTTAATATAATTGTAATTAAAATAAAGATAAGATCTGTTTATATAATTTAAAAATTATAATCATTTCTTCTATTTGTTACGCCTTTTGAATTGAATGTATTGAACGATCCATTGGACCACAAGAGGCCAAACTAGTAATACGAGTGCTGTTTGAGGCCTGAGCTCTTCAAACGGCCAAACGCTTGACTTATTTTTGGGACTCGACTTGTTCTTCAATATCAACAATATTTCAATTAATTCCTCAAAATTTGTGGCCATTTCTAACACAATACCCGAGTTTCTCGACTTAGCATCGATTCGAGAGCGTCCAGTCTGTTCACCACCTGATCCATACTCTGCTGGAGTCTAATTACAGCCAAAGCCAACTGTTCATTGATTCCAATCGAATAGTCGCGTGGATTAGACCCATGACCTCCTGGTCCGCCGTCACCTCTTGAGTTGTGGGGCCGTAGGTCTTGTCCGGAAGGCATACCTAATTCTGAGACAAACCCATTTCATTATCTCAGTGCAAAACTGTCAGCATTTGCGACAGTCTTACCCCTCGTGTTATTGTTTCGAACGGACGCCTCGTTTCTAGGATTTGTTGAATTGGATGGCGAGATGTGAGCGCTTGGATTGCTATCATTGCCGCCCCTCACAAACTGTCAGCATTTGCGACAGTCTTACCCCTCGTGTTATTGTTTCGAACGGACGCCTCGTTTCTAGGATTTGTTGAATTGGATGGCGAGATGTGAGCGCTTGGATTGCTATCATTGCCGCCCCTCACAGACACCATGTCTTTGATCGAGAAATCACTTCCATTTCGCTCAACAACTGGAATCTCTCCGTTCTTTTGAAAAAAAAACAAATTCCTTTAAATTGAGTTTTAGTTAAATGTGAGACAAACCTCTCCGATGTGATCATAAGTATCAGAGAATTCTTCGCCTTCGCTATCAATTCCTAAATCGTCTCCATTTGTTTGGAACATATCTTTCGGAAAATTATATGAAATCGTAATTTTAAAAATTAGGTATAAATACAATACATTTACTGAAAGCACAATATAGGACACTGGGGGCACTATATTGTTATTTTATAGAAATTTTAGAAATTCAAGGAAATACTGATTTTAAACACAAAAGCAAAACAAATTAGGTCTCATTCACTGAATACAGATTAATGATTGAATTTTGTGCAATCAATTGACCAAACATTTACTTATCATAATAAATACAATGTTGACAGACAATGAAGTATTGTGCAAACAAACAGTCAAATGTAATGAGATTTGCAAATCAAAAATAATGAGAAATGAGTGGACATAACATTTATAGCATATATTTAGTACATTTGACACACAATTAAACAACACTTAAAGCAAACCTTTATATGGGTTTTTGGGGATTTTCTTTCCAACTTTGACTGAATTGCAAACAAATAACAGACAAAATAATATAATAATTGCTATAATAGTGAATCTAAAGTGCAAAACTCACTCATTTTGTGCACAAGACGGTCACTTTCATTCTCGACTTGCAGTTCATTTGCATCGTTAGAGTTATTACTATCGTCCGATCCATTTGTCTCTGGGGGCAGAAACTCATGGAAAGGTCCCAACACTTCGTAAAACTCGGACACCGATTCATTGAAAGACATGGTTTCGATGACCTGTCCATTCAAATGATAACGAATTTCTATTTAAATGTCAATTAATGGCATTTCTCTCTGAAATACTTTTTTGAGTTCATCGACATATGAGTCCATAGCTGTCTGGGCGGACATGTCTCCCAAGCGCTTCCAAGCGTCCCATTTATATCGGTTGACGATATCATAAAAGGCAGGCTTTTTGGTGGTGTTGGGGCCGTCGGTCGCCTGTTTGTAGAGCGCATAGAACCGCAGCTTCAGGTCATCCGAGGGCTGGAATGGGCCTAAAGGTCAACGCAAACACACATTCATTCATAGGATATACACTTCATTGCTATTCATATAGCATTCAATTGCCGTATATTTCTAACTAACTTCGAAACAAGAATTTGTGCTAAAATTAGAAATAAATTAATATTTGTGTCAATTATTATTGTATTTGCTTTGAAGCTATAAAAGCAGGAAATCTTTTGCATAAAAGAAATAAATTATAAAATAAGTTTAATAATTGTAATAATTGTGTTTTTTTATAATTTTAATATTAATTACTGTCAATTCAATTTGCAAACCATAGAAATTAATATAATTTCAAAAAATTAACTCATTTTAAGCATTCAATGTTATATTTGCTAATTATATGCAAAATGAGAGCAAATTGTGAGAAAATGCGAGACTTTGTGAGCACACAATCAACTCATATGTCATTTCATTGACCACTAAATGGTTGTGATTTGACAATAGATTCACAATCTGTTCAAACATATTAACCATCAGATCATTGCATATATTCAATATAAACTTCATTTGAATGCAGATTCAAACCAAATATAAGGAAAACTATTAATTCAAAGACAATTTCCTCTTCAATGCAATCAATGAGTGATCAGTGGATGTCTGGATGTGTTAACTAATCCTCAAATGCTTACCATTTTTAGGCAATTGTTTGATGACATTGACGGCTGCCTTAAACTGGTCTTCGGTGGACATCTTTGGTCCATTGGATGATGTCTTGGCATAACAGGCACCGACACTACCATTCATGGATGTGATCGATGTCTTGGATTGGTTGTGATGGATGTGATTTGGATTATTGATGGCATCCATGGGTTAGTTGACAAGAGAAACGACAATTTGTTTACATTCACTGATATTTAAATGTATGAAACGTTTGACACATTATGTAATAGAGTTGTGTTGAGTGCAGCGCTCACTGTATGACTGGCTATGAGTGCAACATGAAATCAAATACACCTATGAATGACCCCATTGTTCGCGAGTACTGTAACTCTGTTTGCGAATCACCCGTACTTTCACATCACACTATAATATCGTGCAATTCATTTAGCATGCTACGAGACACAGTTATCAAGTTACTTTTCTTGTAACCGTTGTATGATAGGAATATCAAGAATATTCTTATGAATATACCGTAAGAAATGTTGTATTATGAACCAGTTTCAAACAATTTGTATAACTGTAATACAAATAATTGATTACTGGTACTATTTGATATGCAATTAATGGCAAAATGTAAATTATATATTAAAATGTAATAATTTGTGCAATTATCTCAGCAATGGTCTTATTTATTGCGTTCAATAATGATATTTCTTTAGTCCTACACTAAAATCATATCACACTTAAGATCAGTTTCGATTAAACTACTGTATCCCCAATAAAGCTTAGAATTACAGAATATTCTTGCAGGACAAGTAAATTTATATATACTGTACATCTAAAAGTGTGCTTGAATGTTAATATAAGTTAGAATTAGTTAACTTGTCAGTACTGTAATGAATGCAAATAAGAATGGTACCAGTGCAATTTTAGTTGACGATCTAAAGTTTAGATTCTAAACTATTTAATTCTATAATTTAATTAAAAAACAGTATTAATAAACACAATTTACAGAACAGAATATCATTTTATTATTTCATTAGATGTCAAAAATGATTAATTTTGTATAAAT
>CAJPVJ010000269.1:0-29670 GCA_905397405.1 Oppiella nova
GGTTATAATTATAATAACACATCAGTTGGACAGACATCACGCCCACCGCTCACAGCATACACGTGTCGGCAGAGAGAGAGAGAGAGAGAGAGAGAGAGAGAGAGAGAGTACAGAGAATATTCCTATTGAATAAAAATAATGACTAAAAAATGATTGCATTAATGGATTTGCGAGTAAAAAGTCATTCGCGAGGAGTCTATACACACAATATGTACGCTATTATAGAGTACGAGATCACAGAAAAAGTTCACAAAAATTGACACTAATGTTAAAATGCAATATCATATGAATGGCTAAAAAAGTTAATGCAATTTATTTGTCAGCCTTTTCTCGGCTATAATACGGGTAGGCATTCATGTATTGATATATTTTCAGACAAATAAAACTTCACTTTCGCTCAAATTAGACCGCATTTTAATGTGCTTTGCATTTCATTGTTTGCATATCACTGCATAAACATACAGTAAAACACCCAGTATAATTATTGACATCATGTAAATGTACCTAACATAAAAGGTTTATTTGCAAAAATATTAAATAACAATTTGCTGGGTCAATAATAAATGTTCCATATAAATATTTTAAATATTTTAAGATTTTATAAACTATTAATAATTTTATGATACAATTGGTTATAATGTAGAGATTGTAGTCATATCTAACAGGGCGTCACGGTTTGTGGTCATCCATTTGGAGGCATACTATGCTCTCTCTCTCTCTCCCTCTCTCTCTCTCTCTCTCTCTCTCAACCTCTCTTTAATGGATTTCTTATGTTTATGTCTATAATGACTACAATATAAGAGAGATTCACTTAATATATAAATGAGAAATAACTGAAAAATAGCATAATTTCTAAGCACAATAACTTGTATGCATAGAAAAATCTAAAGTTACAAAAAATATTTTAAAATTTAAAATAACAAATTAATCCAGCACATCCTCTACAAACAAATCAATTACTCTAACAAATAATGTGCAACATAAACACTCTCGTAAAACTCCTGACCCCTTGTCCATACAGTTCATTTACATACATTTCCCGAGTGTGTATGAAAATGTTTGGATTTTAAATTATTTTAGTTATGGTTACGATTCGTTACAAACATAACAAATCATTTAAACATACATTTGTCACAAATAACTAAAAACTAGACAAACATTTCGGACTCATTCACAAAAAACTGAAAAAATATAATTTATTTTCTTAACCACACATACGAGTGCTCTCTCTCTCTCTCTCTCTCTCTCTCTCAAAATATTGTTATAATTAGTTTGACTGGACTGTGAAGTCAGGCCCCAATCGCACACTCATTCATCTCGATATCGTTGGACAGTTGTGTGTGGGATGGGATGCTATGGGATGGGAGGCACTGGAAACGCGGACACAGTTTTAGCTTTGAATTACCAATAATTAGTGATTCGTAATGAGAAACACAAATGTTTTAATTCAAAATTCAACGCCTTATTAACCAAAAGCCACCACAAATGTATACTTGTGTATACAGTTATGCGTGCCCTCCCGACCCCCACCACTATCGGTGCGATCTGTGAGGTCTGCTAAATCTCATTCAACAAAAATATTAACTTAAAACTACAGTTGTATTCGCTATAGTGTACAAAACCCTAAACTATTAAATAGTTTATTGTAAACTATTATGTTAATGTTGTTAGGTACAGTGTAAGTTGCAAATTATTAATTAACCTAAAAATAGCTAGTAAGTATATCCAATAAAACCTACCAAAAAAAGATTCATGGTATTTAACCAGACAATTTTATGAAATCATAAATTCTATGCCTATTCTAACAAGTCTAACATATACATATACATGTATAAAATAACATCTAGTATTAAATTAAATATTATAATCAAAATAAAAGAATTCATTATTAAAATTTAACAGTGACAAGCTAAAATAAATACTTATTAATTAACTATTTATTCAGCAAAACCCTATAATAAACCAGTTAATAATAACAGAGTATTTACTGTAATAACGGACACAAACTTTTATTAATCACATCGAGATGTGACAGTAGGAGATATGGGGGGCGGGTGTGTGTGTAGGTGGGGGTCAGTGATACCAAGGGGAACAGTAGTAAACTGAGTGCTCAAGAGTGAGCGGACACATGATTAGGACATTTTCTTGGGTCACCGGCCCATCCGAGCCTAAAGTTACGGCTGATTTCAACTCAATTCTCATTTAACTGCAAACAAATGGTCGCACAGAGAGTGTATGGCCGGCCGGCACTGGTAGCTCACACCAGCAGATGCTTCCGTTCCACTCAAACACGTTATACCGTATGTATGACTTGCATAATGACCACCAACTCCTTGGGGGGTCCCATGTATGGGCCCACCATTAATAGCTGGACCGACACTATCGACCACTGAACAGCACCGGGATCTGTGTGTGTGTTGTCTATGAGTTGCAACTCTATATTCAATGGTAATTAAGTTATATATGGATTATTGAGTGCTATTTGAAACACGTTTCAAAAATAATTTTCTATTTAAATACGCGATTAATTGCAAACGTGTTCAGAGTGTAGGCGCTCACTATAATAAAGTTTATAATTATAATAAACTAAATTACAAGGTACATTACAGTAATAGTTGATAAATAATACGTTGCACATAAACTAGAGTTCTCTGTATATACCGGTATATAAAATCAAATTAAATAAAAACATTAATTAAATATGATTTAATAATTAATACAAAAAATATGTTTCTAAAAAATTTTGAATTTAAAAATATTAATTACAAACTAATTGCGTGTACTTCCCATAATGGCTGACCTTAAACCAAACAAATTGCTTACAATATTAATCTTATCGTTTGCATTAGCGATATGCCTAATAATCCAGACTACCGGCGCTTATGGTATGATGCATAAAATGATTAAAATAATACACATATCATTATATATAAAAAATTATATTACTTATTAATACATTAATTTTTTATATTTAATTAATTTACTTCACACCTCCCGGTGCTCGCAGAGTCCGTCCAATTAAATAGGGCTAAACGTGATGAGGAAGGGGGTGAGGAAGCGGAGAGCACACCGGCGGGTAAAGCAGAGGCGGGAGCGCCGGCAAGTGAAGGGTCGTCCGCTAATGACCTCTACGACGACTTGGCCGAGGAGGTCGCCAAACTCAAGCCTAAAGACTCGGACAGGATTGAGAAGATTTTGAAGGAGACCTCCGAATACATTAAATCCCATCCCAACATTAGTAGTGCCCACCATTAGCAGTGACATACCTTTCCCTCTAATATTTATATTACTATTATATATAGTATTTTATTAATAAAATTATTATATTTTCATAAAAAACCGAATTAATTAATTATAATAATTATGGTATGATTATAAAAATACCATAGTTAGTTTATTTTTTATTATAAAAAAAATGTATACTATTTATAACTAATTAATTTATGATAATGGTGATGAACTAGACTAGCGAGATACAAATTAGTTTAAAATTACTTAAAAACAAATAGTCATAAAACAAAAACATATTTCACAACTAATTAAAACTGTTTGTGAAAAACATATTTGAAAATAACATCAATACAAATATTGCCAATGACAGGGTGTGCTCAAAACCCTATCCCTGGACACCCCACTCCATACACAACTTAAATGAATAAGACTAGTTATGTTCCTTAATTAAATACTATACATTTAAACACAATATAATACAATAAATTACTATTACTCCAAAAACTAAGTAACTAATAGGAAAATTAAAAACTATATGACTAGTACCTTCCCCCCGCTATAACCAGCCCAGGTTCAATTTACTACGTAACGTGCCATTCATGAAAGTCATGGCTCACATTGGCAATCATAACAAGTCATTTGTTCACAAATGTCTTATGATCGCAGTGATAGTGACGGTGATTGGCCTGATCCTGGCCGAGGATGCGATCCTACCAAAAAGTAGGTACCGGTAGCGCCGTCAGCGCTATAAACGCCGCAAATTTAACGTGGACAATTTCATTTGGTGACAGGTAAATTAGATAAGATAAAGGAGTTGAAGGCCAAAAGTAAGGAGAAGGCGAAGGAAAAAGGGGTGAAAATAATGGCCAAGATTAAATCAGGTCTGGCCGACATCAAGGATAAAATAAAGGAAAAGAAGTGTGACATGTGTATCATATTTGGTTATCCAGGTCACTATTACATTACATTGAATTCATTTTAGACGCGATAAAAACAAAGGTGATGTGGTGTTGCAGATGTCGGCAGTGGTCCCGGATGAGTCCGATGGCACCACCACCACCACCACCAAGCATACCGTTGTGGTCACCTCCACTACCAGGCGCACCGTCGGGGTTACCCCCACCACCACCACGCGTACCCCACCTCCAGATACTGATTAAAATAAATTATTTATTATAAATTTCAAATCGTGTATATATTGTACCCGAATGAATTTCATAGTGAAAGTACAATTATTTACTTTTTTGTTTATTTTTAAGTTTCTAAAAATAAATAAATTTGATAAATTCTGTAGTTACATGTTTATTAGCATTTAGAAGCAAGGTTATGCTACTATCTAACAGGTAATGGTTTTACATAATAGAAACTTATTTTTAGATTTATCTAATATTTTCTAATTAGTAAAACTTATAATTAGTACTTATACTGTATGAGTATAATGTAAAAGTTTTATATAAATCTCTCTCTCTCTCTCTCTCTCTCTCTCATATGAAATAAATCTAAATAAGTCAAGCACTTGACATCCCGGTGCTATTACAACAAACGGTACTCTCTATTTAAGCACAATAAACATAAAATACATAATAATTTCATATCAAATCCCGAGTCATAAAAATATTTTCCATTAAAAACGTAGATTTCTATTGAATTCAATCAAAAAGTCGTAAATTATTTTTATTAGTATTTCATACTTAATATAAGTGAGGGAACGGTACTACCGTATAAAACGGGTAACACTATTAAATAGGTACTCGTTTTAATGCATAAATCAAAATATCCTTGTACAGGTATAACCAAATTAAGGCTCGTGTCACGCAAAATACCGGTGTATAATAAAATACACACTTAACTGCTAACACTTAACGTGCTTATTATTAATATATTACTGATTTTATGCACCTAATAGCGTGATAATACACATTCACTTAATCTGGGTAATTCAAAAATAAAAAATAAAATAGCGTTTATAAATTTAATTGAATTCAATAATTTTTACAATACATTTATAAACTCATCGGATTATACTGTAGTAAACCATATTTTGTTGTAAATTAGTTTTAATACTTAAATTATTAATAAATAAACGAGTTATATTAATAAAATATAAGTAAATTATACTGGTTCAATTTAATAAATAAGATACAATCATATTTATTAACACTTTAACTATAATATTTCTAAAAGAATTTGTATATTGTATTTTTAATTTAATAATTTTTTTGGTACCAATTTAAAAATTCAGTAAAAGTGTTTATTATTATCACATAATAAGCTATAAATACACAGTTTGTGGTTATAAGTGATAGAAAAGGGCATACGCTGTATTGCCTACCAATCCTATCACCAATACCCTCGGACCACACCTTATCACAAGGTGTGATACAATGCAATGACTGCATAACAAGATTATTATATTCATATTATATGATTTTTATAATACTGTGAAAAAAAATTGAATTAAAGGTATAATCCCTTTCCCTCGTAGGGCACCGATAGGTTTGAGATATTTGTGGTAAAGGATAGTGCGAGAGAGAGAGAGAGAGAGAGAGAGAGAGATCAAAAATAGGAAGGTTTTCACCTAAAAAGGGAAACAAAACTATTGAATAACTTTTTTTCTGAGGGTTTACCTATAGTTTTGACGCAAAAAAGGTCAGATTTTATATGATATATTGGGTTAGCATCTCATGAATAGATAGACTCTGAGGGGTATGGGATGTATAGGTATGAAAAAGACAGGCAGTCCTACTAATAAATAATTTTGACACCGACTCCAAGGCATTGGTCGGGCGGTTAACCCTGTGTTTTGAAGACCTTTTATACCCATATATACTATAATATAAATGCGATTCTCTGTGTTATGTTAAGCAATAATAAATTGAAATGTCGTTCCCTTATGACACCACACAATCATAAGATATATGCCCTTAAGGGCCGGTAGTTCGCAGTCAATACCATACAATCAATGCTTTTATTTCTTGGGACGAGGAGTCTGTCACTCGTACAGCACTTTCTTTATGTAATATACTAGTCATACCCAATACACATACCGGTGCGCCCGGTAGTGATAGGGTTTACCAAAACAATTGTCAAATGCATACAATTCACACATAAAAGTATGACTTGTGAGCACCGGTAACACATTTATCAAGTGCTTGTTACGTGCACTTTATATAATACTTATTTTGTAGGGACTGACCCCTACCCCCGTTATTCACTCGTACTTTAAATGCTTAATAAGTATTTCTTATATAAGTTTTTATATTAAGTATTTTGTATTATTAAAAATGTTTGCCTAAATGTCTGTAGAGTAAAGGTTTTAAATTTAGATATTTATAAACAACCAAAATCTCTCTCTCTCTCTCTCTCTCTCTCTCTCTCACTCACTCTAAACCGAAATTAAACTCTAAGAGTGCACCACATTTTTCAGGTGGGTGCTTTTTATATACAGTACACCATTCAAAAACATACACTATGTCAGTGGGCGTTAATATGAATGACAAGTGAGCAGGATGTTCATAATAACCAGGGCACTATTTCCAATACACCACATAACAAAATACTCGCAAATATTTGTATTGACTCTCAAAACCGTATTTATAGTGAAATATTTATTCATAAATACCGAAAAACCATTTCTCAAACAAAATCTATAGAAAAAATAAATTATCCCGCACAATAAAATACATTAACTTAAATCCATGTCTTATGTAAAGCGATTGGCAACTACTGTAACCCCCGATTGCATACCGGAGCTGATGCTCACTGCCAGACGTAAGCCTTATATTGAATAATACTTTTCCTGATATCCATAAATATATTGAATAAGACATTTGCCAATACATATGAGGGACAGGGAGATGATCGCCAGGTGCACACACAGGGCATCGGTATTACAAACTTTTTTGTGAGCGCCCCGTGAAAGTGGTGTAAATCTCTGGCCGTATCTCTGATCTACATTCACATGTCTGTCCTCTTTTCCATATGATATGTCTCTTTCCTTACGCTATCATAACGAGAAGTCATGTATAAAAAGGCTTTTTTAGATCTATATCTATTGAGACATGTGTAGTGAGAGCACCGGTAGATATAATGGTGTGTCTGTCTGTGCCCTGAATGAGATGTGCGCTTAAAATGATTTGTCGTGTAATATGATTGATAGTCCAATATATACACACAGTTGACCCGTAATTGTAGACTAAATGTTAGATTAAGTGTATGTTTGAGAGAGAGAGAGGTTTTGTATGTATAAAATATAATTAAATTTAGTAAATATAGTAAATTACTAAACTTACTCTGGTATTATTGTAAAAATTATCAATATAAACCTGGATCATCCAAAAATATTCCTAAGAGTATTTAAAAATTCTTAATTAATAATCACAATTAAATATAAAAATAATATTCAGTGCATATATCAATGGAAAACATTTTCTCAATTAAATCTAAGCGATTACAAACACATGTATGGGTCAGGCGTGCGTTGGTGACCCCATATAGCATATGATTACCAGAGATATACGTAAAAGAGTTTCTATTTTTGGTTCAGAAATACTTATAATAGAGAAGTAATAGTATTGAGAAATAGCGATAACAAGTCGTCGTCGCGATTAAGATCTCTCTCTCTCTCTCTCTCTCTCTCTCTCTCTCCATACTCTCTGTCCAACTGTTACTATAAGTGAAGTGCGGATGAAATAAGTGGTGGAAAACATCACGACATCTGTGCTGAAGACTTAAGTGCCGGAGGAGTAGTAGTATTGCATCGAAAACACAGTCGATTTAGACTTATAGAGAAAAGACATGACATGAATGAGCGCCTGTCGTATGGAAAGTATAGCTCAACAGATATGTGTAATACGGGGGGAGACACGAGGGGTCAGGCAATCACTGTAAAAGAATATACTTTATATACATCTTAAGATACATAACCCCCAACCCTCATAAGGGAATACCTAAAAGGCTAACATATCTGCTATAAAATTATATTAACTCTGACTACCATTCCTTTCACATATCTATTCCTCTGTGATTGAGTGTCTTATGGATAGAGATAGTATAAGAAGCCAGTGGTAAGGGATAGCAACAGAGCACCAGTAGCTGAGGGTTATCCAGGTTAACAACAAGGGATTAGTGCCGACACATCACTGACATATACCGTGAAAAACAAATCTTATATATTGAATGAACAGCTCTTAAGCCGTATATTCTCAATGAGTTATACTTTGTGCCCTAAAGGGATGTACACCATAAGTAAGTGCTGCGAGTATTACATACGAGTGTGTATGTGCTGGATCATAATATGAGGGACAGCCAGTATATCTCAGTCCATAATCAATATACAAACTTAATAACTTCATTAACAGATTTAATTAATACTTAATAAGAATATTCTGATTATAAATAAAATTATAAAAGTTTCAAAAACCCATAATTTTTTTGCATATATAAATAGCTAACAAAAAATGGTTGCCCACTAATACCAGTCCCTCCCATCCCTCTCACTCTCTCTATTCACATGACTAACGTTGGTGCAAAAGTCGGATAACAATTTCCAAGTCACACATCCCTTTCCCTCTGGAGATTTGCACTGATTTTGTTTGTGTCGGAGGTGTCCAAACGTATGGACAGTTCACTCTCCACAGAGCACTGGTAGCTTACAGCTCACAGGGCATATGGGGTGTGAAGGTCACCATACGAGCCGATTTCACGGTCAACTTCGCACTGTCCTGTCCAGTGCCTGATAGCCCGTTCCCATCCATCCATTTCCATACAAATCGCGATTCACTTTACTTCATACAAAAACTTCACTTTCAAATCAATGCTCACCAAAAAAATGTGCTTGGCCATTGTACGCCAAGTGTCAAAAGCACTGGTAGCTCAACGCGCACCGGGAGTCCATAAGAAGATGAGCGAAATTAGCCATTGAATTGGAGAACCGTAGAGAGAGAGAGAGAGAGAGAGGTTTTGTATGTATAAAATATAATTAAATTTAGTAAATATAGTAAATTACTAAACTTAATCTACGGTTCTCCAATTCAATGGCATTCCCGTCCAGCAAAACTCAAATACAGTGTCTTGTGTTTTATGATTAACACACAAAATATATTTATAAAATATATGTCAGAGAGAGAGAGAGAGAGAGAGAGAGAGAGAGAGAGTTTGTATGCATGGAAATCACTTAATTTAAAGGCACATGCACATTCCAGTGACCAGGCTCACAATAGGCATACTGTCCTAACCTCTCTGATAGAGAGATCATTCTAGCGTATGAACCGCACCGTCACCTCAAATGAATGGCCTGTCTTATAGTGGTATATGTGTTCACATATCCAGTAAGAGATAGAAAATAGAGAGAGAATAGGAGAGAGCATATAAGAGAGAGACAAATGCCTATTGAAAACAGATAGAGAGAGCTGTTAACTACAGTTCCCTATAGTAAACATTGTGGCCGATTGTTGGCACACAATCATCCCTGAGCTGTGTTTTTGTGGTCAACTGAAGGGGACAGGGATTGAGATATATATAAAACCGGACAGACAATTGAATGGTCAGCCCTTTTATAACCATGGATTAGTAAAACACTATAAAACCCTTTTTGTGACAATAATTGGAAAATTGTTTTGTCGACTAAACTACAGGCGATAAGTAGTCACTGGACTGTCGTTTCGTATTATTAACTCTCAAATGAGTTTCAGATTTTCACATATTATACGCAAAACAGATATAAATACTATTCAATCGTCAAAATAAAGTTTTTATTATTTGATTCAATCAAACATAAAAAGATTGAATATTTTTGTGATTATATTTATCTATGATATTTGTTTGCGATTTATATTATGTACTCATAATTGATATCTAATGTGAAGATTACGTGAATATATTTGTCGTATGAATATATAGATAACAAACGCATGTATTGTTTGTAAATCTATATTAAACGTGTGAATAGTGTTTGTTTTGAATTTTAATAATTTTTTTTATAAAATGTGTTTAAATATAGATATGAATCGGATATTAAATTCAATACACAAAAAAATAAAAATCTAATTAATATTTATGACTTGAATCTCTCTCTCTCTCTCTCTCTCTCTCTCTCTCTCTGACATATATTTTATAAATATATTTTGTGTGTTAATCATAAAACACAAGACATTGTATTCATTAATCAATACAAACGAGAAATAAAAGCACAAAATTTTTTATATATAAATAGCGAATAAAAAAATTGATTAATCAATAAATGACAGCAAAAAAAGTGTAGCAAAAGGTAACAAAAAATTAGGTTTTAATGTATAAAATTAATTTTCCTAATAAAAATCAAAAAAAACTAAAAACATTAACACAATAATAATTTGCACAAAAATTTCCACTAATTGTAATAATTTCATGAATCGACTAAAAAAGGATTGAAAACTAACAAAAAAACGTGTGAATTATGGTTAAAACATTGATTAATGGGATATAATGTCAATTGAATGGAAAATACTGTATAATTAAGTGTCAGTTAAACACTAAAACAAAACCCTAATATAATATTCAGTAAATATTGTGTACAAAAAATATTTAAAAATCCTAATTACCATCAATTCATAACTTATTTGACAGCCAATAGCCTATTGACAGTATACAGCCTATCAGGGAACTGTAGCTTACAGTTCACATGAAATCCTTTAAAAAGTCTTTCAAAACAATCATATCATATATAATCACAACCAAAACACTCCGTAATAACACATATTATACACGAAAAGTGTACACAAATGGGAAACAATGCAGAAAATTATGCCAATTGTATGCAAACGCATACACATTATACACACCACTACTGGATAGTACTGGCGATCAACCAATCGCTCAATAATTTGTATTATAAACAGCGAAACAAAACACATTCACATCAATTATAAATCATATTACCTATCAGCCTGGTACAGTATGTGTGCGTGTGGGGCCAGGGGGTCATTACCGGGGGTATACTAACAGGCTAAGGGGTCAAGTTATAGGGGTTAAGCTAATGACACCTCCCGGTACACTCAATATTCATGCATTTTGAATGATATATCAGTTTAAAAACAGTGATTATTAGTAGATATTTGAGACGATGATGTGGTTTTAGTCACTCAAAACATTTAGTAAATGTAACTGATTTTTCTCATAACTTTTATACATACATAATTTTATGGGAATATACACTGTATCAAATGATTACGATTATTTGCATCTCGCTCTCTCTCTCACTCACTCACTCACTCACTCACTCACTCACACTTACATTTAAAAAATAGAGTTTAAATTCAAAAATTACCAAATAACATTATCTAAAAATATATAATTAAGGGAATTTTCCGATTAAAAAATTAATACTGTACCATAGATAAAAACTTGTCCTACTCCTTAACCATTAGACTAATCTTAGAAATTACTTTTAAGCATATGTATTAAGCTGTAGATTAAATGTTACAGTTTGAAATCAAAGTATTTTAAATGAGTTAAAAGATTTAACATAACATAAAAATACATAATAAGTTATTAATAAAATATTCTCACTTATCATATCATAATTATAATAATAAGATAATTTACGATACAGTTATCACTATTGAATATTAAGGAGTTATACATTAATTATGAAGTCAATGGGAATCAAGTGAAGTGATCTCTAAAGTCAAAAGTCATTTACTGTATCACGAAATGAGTGAATAAATCACAAAATCATTTATAATTCACTCATAAAGTGATTAATAGTGGTATAGATGTGTTCATAAGAGCACATGTGTTGTGAATATGTCTATAAATATTGTTCATAAATATTCATTATATTAAATGAGTGATGAAATTAGTGAACACTTTTCACAATTCACGAGAGAGAGAGAGAGAGAGAGAGAGAGAGAGAGAGAGAGAGATTACATACACAAACAGAAAAAGTAAAACACAAAAGGGAACTGTATTTGAGTTTTGCTGGACGGGAATGGCATTGAATTCAAGTAACAACTCTTCCATTGAATGCCCGGAAAAGACATTTATTTTACGGCAAAACTCTGTGTATATGTCTTGAAGTTGTATAAAGACATCGAGAATTGCGTTACGCGTTAAACACGGGAATCGCAAGAATTATTGCTCTCTCTCTCTCTCTCTCTCTCTCTCTCTCTCTGTCGATGAATAGACACACAAAACACAAATGTCTTCAAAGAATTTTCCAAAACTGATTGTCAGGATTTAGTTTAATAGCAAATATTTGTTATATCTATTTGATGACATGGAGTATCTATTAATGTTAAACTAACCAACGAGCCAATTGTTCATGATCATTTGAACTACACCACAAGTCTTGTGTAAACTATAATCAGAGTAAATGTCTGTTTAAATACGTAAAGCCATAAAAGTGTAATAAAATTGAGAATAGGATTCAATGGTATACTAATGGGTAAACCTGTTTACTATGGATTGTATTCACACTGTAGATCGCTATTGACTACACTGTAGAGTATTTCAATGTGATTTAGTGTAAATTTAGTACATTTCCTAAATAAAGTTGATTTTAAACCAGATCATATATTCTAAAAATAATTAAAATTACCTTTATGCAATGTATTAATTAAATTATTCAAATTAACTTTACAATTATTCCTAAAGATAACTTTATTTATTATTAAAAACTATTGTAAATTGTTTAATTATAACTTAACTATGGAATAAATGTAAGCATGTTAAAATTAATCAATCGTCAAATATTTTTGAATACAATTCATACTTTTCACTCAATTAAGCAAAAAATGTGAAAACTTAACAAACTATACACTACCACACAATACCGCGTGCTGACGATTCAATTATCACTACCGGTGCCCAAAAACACCGATACAATGCCTATGTATTCATCTTATTATACATTTAAATACATTTTGTGTGCGTTTGTGATGAATGTTATGGCACTGAATGGGAAGGCCTGCCATTTCTTTTACACCACTTTTCTCTCTCACTGTTTAAAAGGTTTGTATTTTTCAAGACATCAATAGCTGAGCAAACGATACGAACGATTTGTTTTTGTGTTTCACTCGATGTTGTTGTCTCTCTCTCTCTCTCTCTCTCTCTCTCTCAGCCTTTTTCAGCCATTCATCCCATTTATACGCAAATATAGAGATATCTCTTCACTCTATGTCTGAATAGGGAACAATAGGTTGAGAGAGAGAGAGAGAGAAAGAGAGAGAACACCGGTAACATAACACTCACTGATGGGACTGACAGTGCAATTGCCACTATCGGACATACCATTTGGTAATCTATTATTTAAAAGGTTCGTATAGTTTAGTACTACCAGTGCTCTGACAATAACAGGCATCTCTCTCTCTCTCTCTCTCTCTTTCTCTCTCAATCCTAACGCTTAACATCTCTATTGAGACAAAATTCTTTCACTTTTCTAAACGTCTTAAGCAATAGGATTGGTATACATCACAATCGGTAGCCTTTTTACTACACATAATAACCACTACTCCACGGATACTATAAGCTACAGTCGTATACCTGTCCCCTAACACCCAACACTTTTAATGCAAAAACAGGTAAACAAAAACCAAAATTAATATTCAACAAAACAAATTACACAAAAATTATAAATTAATTTTTATTATACATGAAAATTAATTAAAAAACAACCAATATACTAAATTAATCTAGATTACCTGTAACCAGTACCGACTGTAAGTCATATATTTATGACAATATGCCGGTGCGATGGGCACCCAAACGCATAATGCAAACCATAACTGATATATCATATATTCCATATACACACAGAATAGTGAGCTAGGTAATTAATCATTGGGAATTAACCGTGTCTGCCAGCGCTGTCCTTTTTGCCACATGAATAGCCGGCACAGTCTGCGTATACCCATACATACAATACATAAGGTGTCGGTGCGCCCGATGGATGGCTATATCCAAATTGTGGCACATTTTTCATACTACCAGTGCTTTCTCCACTCAATCCGTATGTGTTGTGCGATATATGTCTTATTGTTATTAAACGTTGGGATATCGCGCCCTCCCGTCCCTCTCTCCTCATCCCGGAGCTGCTCTTCGCGGCTGTCATGTCTTAAACGCATATATAATATAATTGTCTGAAAAGTTTGTGGAGAGAGAGAGAGAGAGAGAGAGAGAGAGAGAGAGAGAATTATATTTTTTATGAATGAATATGAAATCCATAACCAAAAGTGATCAATGGATGGCTAAACCTCCAGAACCAGTCTCTCTTTCTCTCTCTCTCTCTCTAGCATTGAATACGAGAGACTTTTGGATCGAGAAATTTGCGGAAAAATATATATCGATATACAAAATGACAACAAAAAAATGTGCGAAAAAATAAACGGAAAACCTCTGAACAATAAATAGAGATATTATGCATATATAATGACAATGAAAATGTCCGTATTATTAACCATATCTGATGCATGAGCTTAAAGGGGGCTCACATACCGGGCCCATACAGTACACATCAACATACGTGATGTCCGCAATTATATGTCTGGTTATTGTATCCACAAAGTGATGGATATTTTGTTTTTAAACATAAAAAAATCTGTTCACTATTTATGTGAGTTTACTATTGAGAGAGAGAGAGAGAGAGAGAGAGAGAGAGATCCATAAGCCGTACGTCGACCCCTAATACCATTAAAATACTGTTTAATAAAAATATTTAATATTTTCTTAGCATTCAATCGATTATTATTTTTGTACCAGAAGTTGGCAACAGATAGCTAACGGTGCCCGAAACCACTCAATACACTCCCTTTCCTATCACTTGTGAATTATAAATACAAATCATATTCAAAATCACTATTAATATTGCGATTATAATAGAAAATAAATTATGTTTTGTCGAGAGTTTTATTTATTTATTTAATGTGTTTTCTAATCAATTATTTTGTAAACAATTTATATTTTAAAAGTGTTTTCAAAAGTAATTCTCTCAACAGATATCATAAACAAGTTTTTTAAACACAGATATATTAATCAAGTTAGCAAACGATTTATTATATTATAATGTATTTATTATAAATCTTATAAAATTATGTGCAATTTGATTGCGAGTAATGAATTTATTATAAATTAACACATTATTAAATTAGTTTTCATAGTTAACACTGATATATAAAACAAATATAAATAAAATATTAAATTTGACAATTAATTTGTCTATAAATAAAACTTAATTTATAAATTATTTTAAAACTAATAAAACAAATGTATAACTAATTTAAAAATTAGTTTAATAAACTATGTTATAGTGTATTATAACACAATAAAATAAAACACATTATCATAAAATCAATTTATATTAAAGATATTTTTATTAATCATACAATTAAATTATTTCAATATTGCATATAAATTGTTTATTTAACAACTGTTACAAAAAATATCATAAAATAATTATTAATAATTTTATAAATTAATTGAAATATTGGTCATAGAGCGTTTGGTGTATAAAAATTAAAAATAACTTTTTGATATTTATTTATGATAATTTTGATCTTAAATAAAACAGTGAGCAAGTTGCTTACAGTGTGGTAAATTATACAAGCACATAATTTAAACAATAGGTTAATTAATAACTTGATAATATCACGCATGATTTGATTGTTAACAATGCTAACTTAACTTTCATAGTATGAATGAATTTCAAACACTGAATATTAAAATTTAAATAAATCTAAACATTGACAACAAATATAACGATTAATTCAATACATAGTGTAAAAAATTAAATATCCAAATATACATCAATTAAAAATGAATTCCATTCGACAATTCATGAATAGACTAAAGGACCCTGATTTTATAATTATCACTTTTATACTCAATTGTATTGTATTATGTATATATTATGCTGTCAAATATTATGGTCAATCATTACTGTGCTTGGAGTTTTGGAGGGACTATTGTTTGACTTTAAATCACTTATATTACACCAAGCTCTTTATTAAAATGGTCATGTGTGTCGGCGGACTTATCTGTTTATTAATATTAGTAAATTTGGCTAACTTTGTATACCGGTCACTTATTATAACGTATTATAACGATATTAGAAACGATATAGAAGTATCTGGTGATAGTAATGATGTTGTTTTAATGATATATTAAAATGTATTTATTTTATAAAAATTGACTTTGCTATTTATATATTAAATAATATTATACTGTGTGTGTGTGTTGTGTGAATAGTTCGTTATAAGGAGAAAGCGAGAGAGACTGAGTGAGAAAAGGTTGTCCCATTGTTATCTATTGGCATCCCTTTCCGTTTCCTAGTCAATAGAGATGTCACATTAATGGTCAGTTATGCTCACAACGACCTGACCCCTCCACTCTCACTCGCATACACTAGATATGCAATCAATACACTCCCTTTCCTATCACTTGTGAATTATAAATACAAATCATATTCAAAATCACTATTAATATTGCGATTATAATAGAAAATAAATTATGTTTTGTCGAGAGTTTTATTTATTTATTTAATATGTTTTCTAATCAATTATTTTGCAAACAATTTATATTTTAAAAGTGTTTTCAAAAGTAATTCTCTCAACAGATATTATAAACAAGTTTTTTAAACACAGATATATTAATCAAGTTAGCAAACGATTTGTTATATTTTAATGTATTTATTATAAATCTTATAAAATTATGTGCAATTTGATTGCGAGTAATGAATTTATTATAAATTAACACATTATTAAATTAGTTTTCATAGTTAACACTGATATATATAAAACAAATATAAACAAAAAATTAAATTTGACAATTAATTTGTCTATAAATAAAACTTAATTTATAAATTATTTTAAAACTAATAAAACAAATGTAGAAATAATTTGAAAATTAGTTTAATAAACTATGATATTGTAATTCAGTATATTTTGTATTTTATTGTGTATTATAACATAAAATAAAATACATTATCATAAAATCAATTTATATTAAAGATATTTTTATTAATCATACAATTAAATTATTTCAATATTGCATATAAATTGTTTATTTAAAAACTGTTACAAAAAATATCATAAAATAATAATTAATAATTTTATAAATTAATTGAAATATTGGAAATAGAGCGATTGGTGGATAAAAATTTTAAATAACTTTTTGATATTTATTTATGGTAATTTTGATCTTAAATTAAACAGTGAGCAAGTTGCTTACAATGTGGTAAATTATACAAGCACATAATTTAAACAATAGGTTAATTAATAACTTGATAATATCACGCGTGATTTGATTGTTAACAACGCTAACTTAGGATTCAAACACTGAATAATAAAATTTAAATAAATCTAAACATTGACTACAAATCGGAGTCAAGGAAATAGAGTCCGATTTGTGCGTTAAGTATTGTTTAAATGAATTAAATTACTTAATATTGTAATGGACTTGGTACCCAATTTACCGAATAATTAAAAATACATTGAATTTTATATCTCGCGCTTATAAACTTTATTGAAATCTTTAAAATACGACTTTATAATTGAAACTTCATTACAATAAATATTAATTATTTTTGTCTAATAAGAATTTCAATAAAGTTTATAAGCACGAGATATAAAATTCAATGTATTTTTAATTATTCGGTAAATTGGGTACCAAGTTCATTACAATATTAAGTAATTTAATTCATTTAAACAACACTTAACGCACAAATCGGACTCTATTTCCTTGACTCCGCTACAAATATAACGATTAATGCAATAAATAGTGTAACAAATTAAATATCCAAATATACATCAATTAAAAATGAATTCCATTCGACAAGTCATGAATAGACTAAAGAACCCTGATTTTATAATTATCATTTTTATACTTAATTGTATTATATTATGTATATATTATGCTGTCAAATTTTATGGTCAATCATTACTGTGCTTGGAGTTTTGGAGGGACTATTGTTTGACTTTAAATCACTTATATTACACCAAGCTCTTTATTAAAATGGTCATGTGTGTCGGCGGACTTATCTGGTTATTAATATTAGTAAATTTGGCTAACTTTGTATACCGGTCACTTATTATAACGTATTATAACGATATTAGAAACGATATGGAAGTATCTGGTGATAGTAATGATGTTGTTTTAATGATATATTAAAATGTATTTATTTTATAAAAATTGACTTGGCTATTTATATATTAAATAATATTATACTGTGTGTGTGTGTGTTGTGTGAATAGTTCGTTATAAGGAGAAAGCGAGAGAGACTGAGTGAGAAATGGTTGTCCCATTGTTATCTATTGGCATCCCTTTCCGTTTCCTAGTCAATAGAGATGTCACATTAATGGTCAGTTATGCTCACAACGACCTGACCCCTCCACTCTCACTCGCATACACTAGATATGCAACTACTTGAGACAACACACAAATACCAGTGCGAGAGCACCGATACCCCCGACTGTGTCATCAGCACCGGTACGAACACAATGTAAAGGAAGAGAGAGAGTCAAAGATCTCATTGCAAACCATACACATCGAGAGCTCAGGTATTCATCGATGAAAAGGCACCTCAAAAACGCTGCTTATATATGTGTTAGAGCACAGGTATTCCAGTGGATACTCTCTACATAGGCTTTTCAACTGTCAGTCCAATTTGGACACGAAGTCTCTCTCTCTCTCTCTCTCTCTCTCTCTCTCTCTCATCCATAACTATATACTTATTGAAAGATAACTCACATATTGTTCATCGAAAAAATCTTGAGGACTCTCTCTCTCTCTCCATATATGTCTCACTCGTACGCAACATATTGTAAGGCATTCGCCATGTATTGCAATCACATTTCCTCTCACACTCATCCCATACCCCATACGACATGCCCTCCCCCTCCCTAATCAATGCCTACACACAATATTCTTGGACAACCATTTTCACTGGTTTGACATATTGATTGTGGACTCGTTTGTAGCGTCCTGTTGTTATTGTGTGTGTGAATCGCATACCCGTCCACCTGTCCGTCCACTCCCTACTACACTGTCCACCAACTCTCTCACCAATACACTACTGTCCCACCACTCCCTGTGTGCACCACTCAATGAGACAAATACTTATAGCTATTATTTATGTTCATTTAAATGTAAAGACATTTTATTTGACAAAAATTATATTAAATATGAGATAATAATACAGAATATTCTCATAAACATGACAAACATATTCCGGGAATTGAATAATAATAACACAAATTTGTTTAACAAATGTTATTTTCTATCATCAGATGTTATTAAAAAAAAGTAGTATGCTTTTATGAATCAAGACTACCGGTGCTCTTACAGTGGAAAGGGTGAGCAAACACTCAATTCTTGATACTGTATACTATAGAAGTGAAATAGAGTTTAAATGTAATAATAGGTAAAAAACAATTTCTATTCACATATCAAACTCATGAGAGCTTTATTTGACATTAAACTCGACTTCAAAGGGAGTTCAGTAGTCATTCAATGCATATCTCTGTCAAAACGTCTCTCTCTCTCTCTCTCTCTCTCTCTCTCGCAGACACACAAAACATATTTCAATCACAAAACTGTTGCTCACATCACTGTCTTTCTCGGGCCATACATACTGTCAAACATATATCGTATAATAAAAGCCAAAAAACATGTATACATATAGTGTACAAATCAAACATTGATACCCAATGTCTGTGTAGTAATTCATGACACAAATGCAATGGCATTCCCATTGTATGAACTCCTTTACCATAAACTATTGCAAATCTATGGCTCAAGTATTTATTAGCTTAAGGTTAGGGTATGGCTACCCTGGGTATGACACACCTATGGCTTAACGATTAAAACCTTTTTAAAATTCATAATGCATTTGATGAGCAAAAACTGGTTATACATTTCATCTCCAAAACAGAGCTAACGATAAAAACATTTCCTATTTTTTGCTTTGAGATATGTTTTTCTTAAATAAATCTCTCGGGGGTTATGTATATCCCAGGGTTAGCCCATAGCTATAGATAGTTAGAGAGAGAGAGAGAGAGAGAGAGAGAGACTTCTAGTATAGTTGAATGGCTATAATACTTACGAAACTATTGTATTATAACTTATTTTGTTTGCATTGAAAAGTGTAGTGAAAAATGTGGCGAAAATTTATTTAAATCTCTTCGCTATTGTTCTCATGATATCAATGGTTAACACAAATTGAATGCAAAGAGGAGTAGTAGTGGAAAGGGCTCAGCGAGCACGGGTAGCTTAGGATATATTATAGAGAGGACATGTGAGTATCCAGGTATCCAAGAGAGTATTGCTCTCTCAATGCCACGATTGAGAGCACCGGTAGTCTCTCACATAATAAAAGCTAAAAAACAGACTCCGATGTGACAGATACTATGGGATGAGATATAACTTTATTTATCAGATTAGAGAGCACTGGTAGGCCATACGCACGGCTAATGTATGGGAAACCACTTTCCGCATCCACTTATTCAATAGTCTTCGGTGAGTCGGCACATACATCTCAACGGCACTGATAAATAAGACATAGTATACCTGAGCTATCAGTGTATATCACTGTATATATACAGTGGATATACTTCGGGAGGAACTGCACCCACTTTTTTCTTGAGCTGAACTCCTATTCCTCCCATTCCTTCGGGAGTTAGAGATGATGTCAACAATTGTATGCAAACTCACTGTCAATAGAGATATACATTCCGGGAGAGAGAGTAAGGGAACGACTTATGTATTGATTGTGACAATTGTAATAATGGCCGAGCGCTGCCTTTTTAGTCTAACTCTATTTACACTGAGTACCGGTATGTTCAAGGAGTGGACAGGTAGTCAACTCATAGAGTCTACGAAATATATATATTAAATCAATATTTAAAAAAATTACATGAAAAATATATTTGCAAATATAATATTCTGTAAGTATTAGCAATCGTATAGAATATTCTTGATATAAAAAAATATTTATTAAAACTTTATTTTTATACCAATACCTGTTATAAAATACGGACCCAATGGCTACACCCCTGTATCCCTGTCTACGCAAACTGCTTGCATACCTGTTCCGGGCACTGACAACACCATACATAACACCAAAAACTCTAGAAATAAACAGCATTTGTGTGACAATCGCGTAGAGAATACACTATTCGGATGTTTCGGGTGAGAGTTTGTGTTAATGTCTCCACACATACCGACCCACAGCTTTGACCCCAGCCCTCTCTTTCTCACTTTCTATGTGATACAACAGTAGCGCCGGGATGTGTCTCACAACTGATTTCTTGATGGCTTATTTAAGAAATAAGAGTCCCTTTTGCCAGAACTGACTACCAGTGCTCTCTCGCTCTCTCGTATAGCCAAACATACAGTGAATACAATAGCATTTGAAAGACATTTTACTTATTGTCAAACAATGGATATTCTCTTATTTCAAGACTCTCTCTCTCTCTCTCTCTCTCTCTCACNCTCTCTCTCTCTCTCTCTCATAATTCGCTTATATTCTTATAAATACAGTCAACACTCGTTATGATAACTAAATAATATACGATAAAAATATTATAAACATACTACATAATTTCATATTAAGTAAAATATAAAATTAAGTGTTTAATAAAACTAAAATATTTTAATTGAATAATATCGAATAATATTTGCAATTATTTTTAATTTACTATAACTAGCATCGCGTGAATGTTATGTATTTTTTCGCTTAACAAATACATAATACAAACGACAAACGCGTACAATATATTGAATATCAGCAAGAAGAAATTTATTCATTTCATTCATACCTACATTGAAATGATTATTGAATGCATTCATTCATAGCCATTGAAAAAAGCAGTTCTCGTACAGAGTTTTCATAAATAAAATAAGTTATGAATTATGTGTAAAATATGAAACTTATAGATATTTATTATGATTGTGAATGAAGTGTATTATGAATTATTGGCTAATTTTGGTTTTTTACTATATTCCAGCATTTTTATACAGTGAATATTATTCACATAATAATTCATTGAAATGTATATTTTGTGTATATTTTATATATTTCCTCATTCCTATATTGTATGCAAAATAAACTTATTATATATCCATTAAAATATCACTACTTGTATTCAAAACATATTCACATAATCTGTTAAACCATACTATAATTTACATAATTTGCTAAATTTAAATTCACTTTTATTTGCAAATTATATGTTAAAAATAAATTCATACATAAAATTCAATTAACTTTTAATTTCAATAAACTAATATGAAACGAACTCTCACTTGAATAAAATGAACATGATAATTGACTACAAATTACCATACTATTCATGCCCATAGAAAATTCAAAGCATTAGGTTTTACAGTTAAAAAGGGTTATAACTTATAATTTAGATATTCTCGTGAATACAAAGCAAATGCAATCAAAATGGTATTGCATTTCGCTATTGAGTCTCGCATTCAACGCAAACACAAATATATTTATTGCTTTCAAAAACATTATCCTTTCAAAAAGTGCTGTCAGTTTTAATGGTTTGATGGAAAGGGAGGCTAAAGTCGTGTGAGGGGAACGACTGTATGGACTGTTGTATTAAGTCATCAAACTTACGAGTGAAACACAAAAACAAATCGTTCGTATCGTTTGCTCAGCTATTGATGTCTTGAAAAATACAAACCTTTTAAACAGAGAGAGAGAGAGAGAGAGAGAGAGAGACTCTATGGAAAAACTAATACATTAGCAAAAAGCCTATTATACCAACGAATACCCTATTCTCTACTCCACAACCTATTCGGACAGTTAGCCTATTTAGACACCCGTCCCATCAATCCTATGAAGTGCTGTGTTTTTCTAGGGATGCGTTTATTATTACATATAATATCAGTGTTTTTCACGAACAACCGCCAGTAAAGCGTCTGTAGTTAAGCAACACTTTTAGGAGAGATTGTCACATATACAGAATGTACTACGTCCTTTTTTGCTGCTCACCAGCTTATACAATAGCCAGACCACCTCCCGGGGCTAACCATCTGTCTGTGAGTGTCTGTAGAGAGTGCTATAGAGATGATTAAGTGATCACAAAAAATGACTGAATGTTTATGACTATACAGTGTGTGGTATACTCTGTATATAATTTCCAATATTCTGTGTCTTATTGGCAAACGTTTAAAAATGTTATATTTCTGAAATTAGAAAATTTTATCAAGTATAAAATAGTAACTTATTAACATACTACTACTTTCAGTATTACCTGGCCCTGCAATAAAAGATCTTGATATTTTATTATAAGCTAGTGTAGCCACTTATGAATTAACTCACTATAACCGGGGAATTATGCAAATATTATTGTGTGTAACAAACGTAATGTCAGAATAGGGTTAACAGAGTGTAAACACATTCAATAAAATGCCATAAAATTCTGCACATTATGTCAAATATTTTCTCTATTCATATGCGAATCAAATACATGTCTTAAGTATCTATATCTCTACTAAACATATCATATAAAACAGACAATGACTGTGGAAATGGGTCTTAAAAATTACATATAAAAACGGGCAGACCTTCAGCCTTATGCCGAACAATATCTAATCCCATATTCACTGGGAATTCATATTTTTCAGACTTAAAATCCTATCTCTAAAGTAGATTCCGTGGCACACAATAGACACCACATATCTCTCGGATGATTGTAATCCTTTAGAGGGACTGACACTCAAACTCCAGTCTCTCTCTCTCTCTCTCTCTCTCTCTCAAGCGGACAATAAAAACGTCCCGAAAAAAATCAAAAGTGTTTTTCACCAGACATTTGGTCCACCACTCCATACAATAATATCTCCGCTATTATCCTCATATCCATAATAAATGCCATCCCATGGCATGACATACCAGCGCTTCTACACAGAGTGAGTGCACTGACACATGAACACCAGGGTATTCTTCGCCGGTTAAATAGGAGTCATTCGCTTTTTGGTCCAATGGGTCCGAAAAACTCAGTGATGGACTACTACTCGAGTGTTGAGCCCTCTATTCAAACGGCAACTGATTTCTAACACCAAAATCCTATGCCTTATAGCGCGAGAGAATGGTTGAAAGTTTCTCTACCGTACCGTATTGTCAGCCGGGATATAACGTGTGGGTACGTGTCAGCCCCCACCCTAACAGCCCCCTATGAGAGTCACTGTGTATTTCCATATGTATTGTCATTGGGAGGGGTCGGCGGCTATCTATCCACACATGTGTTGACTACTGAGCCTCCCGTTTGAGTGATTGAACGCTAAATAATTTACATAAATATAAAATATATATTAAATAAAAAATCACAATTAATTTAAAAGTTTTTAATTGTATATGTATTTAATATGTACCTGTAAATATTTAAATGTATATTATACTATATATTTATCAAAAATTATATTTTATGTCAAGAAATTGTTATTATATTTGCGGCCAAAAATTATAGCAATAAATAATATATTGCTATGTATTCCCATAATGAACCCCCGGTGCGATAGCCAGGTCATTGAGTGAATAATACTGAAAAAAATATAAAGTTATGTCGATTTAAATCCTACGCTATGTATTTGATTCCTACCTTAACTTACTATTCAAATTGAGATGTCTGTCCACATACACACAACACCTCTCTCTCTCTCTCTCTCTCTCTCTCTCTCTCTCGCATACAATACCATAGATTCCTTTAACAGTGCGAATACACACCGAAAACCCGAGAATACAATTGTTATTCACATATATATTCTTATCGTTTGTTTCCTTTTTATTATATTATTTTTATTCGGCATTCAGTTTACGTACGAAAGAGAGACTCAACAGAGAAATACAACTCGTCTTTAACCAGAAGGCGAGAGAGCGTTAAGTCCTAAAGAATACACGACTAGAGACTACCCGTCCCATCGACTCAATAACTACGGACTGACTACCAGTCCCTCTCACATATTCATTCACTACTTACTCCATACCATTGGATACTGAAGTGTGAATCTCATAGAGATTTAAAACTTTTCTCTCAATTTTTGAGTCCAAAAAATACAGATACCTATTGAATAGCCCGGAGAGGGACTGGTAGTTCCAACCTACGAGTCCCCCCTATGGAATGACAGTGTATTGTGAGCTCCGTATTGTATTTTTCTATCTATTCTGGTCCAACACTTTTGCCCAAAAAAATACTTGAGATTAAATTTTTTATACTTTCCATGTATTCAATGGCATATCATTTGTGTCGACCCCGATATAAACGTCAGTCCCCTTGAAAATGTGGCGTTCAATGCAAGTGTTGGTGACGGAAGTGTTGGACAATAATCAGGGCTACTGTTCCCAAACACCTCCACCGACACCACAATAACAACAACAACAGCCAAATGAATACTAAAGTCTACTTAAAAACGCTTTAATGCAACGATTTTTTCCATTTGAATGCAATTGTTGTATACGATATGCAAAATAGTCTCATTTTTCAGACACTAAATGGGAATAAAAAATAAACTTAATAAATAAGCAAGCATTAAATCAAACATACTTACACCAATTAATACATTAATTAAAATTATTAATAACTATATAAAAATAAGGGATATTTTAGAGGGATCTTAAAGTTTATAAACTCATGAATGCATTCAAAACCACACATTTGGTGACAATATTTTTATACTGACTTTTATTATGCACTAAAATTTAATGTAAATTTAAGGGGACCCGGAGGTTGAAGGTTGTCCACACGTATACAAACTACAAACACACCGTACCCCTGACCATGAACTTGACCCTCGGCACACATACAAATACAAACCATACCATTCCCTTTCAACCATAACAAACCCCATAATAATATCAAATTAAAACCTTTCTTAATCTTTCGAAAGCAATAAAAATAAACACAATTATAAGCGACAAATAAATCTCAAAGGGGTTTAGACATGGGGTACACCGACACTGAGCTACTGGTGCTGCCCAATGTTAAGGGCACCGACCGCTTAATAGAGACATTCAGTGGAGATCTCCTTTTTTTGTGAGGTGTCTGTCCGTAAGGGACTATACACTAGGAATTCAATACTAAGAAGTGCTCGTATTTTATCCCTAATAAAGACCTCTCTGTCCCCTCTAACTGACTGTCCTTACAATCCGTTTGTGCTGTCATTTTGCTATAACTTCACTCAATACATACCAGTGCTCTGAAAAGGGGAGAGAGAGAAGAGATTTGTATTATTGTTATTAACCGAAAGGGACGAACTGTTGAGAAAGAAAGAAAGAAAGAGAGAGAGAGAGAGAGAGAGAGCAGAGGTTTAGTGGCTTTCAAAATGAAGACATTAGGCATCGGGTGGCAATAGATGTCATAATACCGGTCCACACAAACAGACATCCATATTGGTGTCATTGATTGGAAGCGTTAGTGTATAGCCCAGTCATCTCTCTCTCTCTCTCTCTCTCTCTCTCTCTCTCTCTCTCTCGACTCTCGTATTCATAGCTATCTTATGGATAAAAATACTCTTTGAATGAAAAATATATATCTTTTTCTCTGCAAATTTTTCTATTGTATTACACCAACCGGTGCTGTCTCTCTATATCAGAGCACCAGTGGTTTAGCCGTATTTGTCACAGTATTTCCCTCCATATATCAACCAAATAGAGACATCGTCTCCCTTTCCCCTCTACCACAGCCTCTGCCACACACTATACCAGTGACAGGGAGGGGGTATAAGTCCGCGTCACCTATTTTGGGGGCACTTTTCATACTCATTGACACTCACTAGTGCACTAGTAGGCATTTGCTAGATATCTCTATCGTCTTTAAAACTCCCGGTGCTCTATGGCTATGACTATTCTGTAAGCACTGGTATGAAAGCTGTAGACGATCTACAAAAAAAATTTTTCTCTCTAATCCAAACGTATATGTATTGTCTGTATATCCATGTATTGAATATATTTCTGTATATGTTTTGAAACCAATATTAATATGAATAGAAATGTATATATTTTTTGAACATTTTCTACCATAATATGAGATGACATACAAATGGTCTGTAAAAAAGTCATTCAAAACTTTTTTGTTAAAATATTTTTTATTATATAAAATTATATAAAAGAAAAGTTAAGATTATAAACTTTTTTGTTATCAAATGGTTAATAAAAAAAATTAGTTTAAAAATAAAATCACTTTTTATTATCAAATGACCAAAGCATAAAAACCTTGGATATATTAAACCTAATAATGGGAACAACACTTTAAAAGCATTTTGGGAAAGGGATGTCTCTATTAGATCAATGATTCTCAGGTATTGAATATTTTTAGGACACTGGAGAGGGAGAGCACCGGGAGTTTGAAATACAAGTCCGAAACAGAGTGGTTAAGAATAAGCCGTAAATCAGTGAATGAATGACAAAACCAAACAAAAGCTGGTCATCCGAGTTGTTGGGGTGTCCGAAGGGAACGGCAGACCAGTAATTGTATCATTCAATGGCATACAATACGGCACTGATATATGAAGACATCACCAGACAATGGGTCCAGTCGTTGGTGTCATACAAACGACATCTTCGGCCCTAAGAATAGGTTTTAAACGCAAAAAACATTACAATATTTTATTGCAACACAAAAAGTGGACATAAAATGCTATTTAATGCGTTAGACAATGGCTCGCAATAAAAACCTACCATGGTCGCATAATTTTTGAAACATTTTTATTGCCACCTATTTGTTTGGCGCAGTTTTTTGTTAGTTTTATATTTACGTAACTGTAGCAAGATTTTGAAACACCGATTTGAACATGGCAATTCTTACGATATTTGCTTGCTTATTTGAATAGTTTTTATCAAGTTTTGCTAACTTTAATATAAATAAAAGTTTACAAATTGTAATCTTTGTGTATATTTTGTACATAAAACACAGTATTACACTACAAATGCGTTTTATTTATCAATAAACATGGTCAAACAAAAATCTGTGTCAAATGCACGTTTGAAACTCTGACAACAGATATATTATTTGTAACGTAAGACAAGAACTCATTGCGAAAAATGTATATAAATTTTGGAGGTTTTTGTCGCGTTTAGACATACTGTGAATCTTATCGCGTAATATCTGATGGGTAGGAGCTCTCGGGTGAGCACCGGTATTGTGTATCACCATCTCAATGTAAAAATATATTGTACTTTTCTGACAATTCTTTGTGTATATTGTGATGCATACCAGCCCTGTATGTGTCTGTATGTCTACTATACTATACACTCGTATCGATTCCGTATGTGATATACAGTACTGTTATTCTGTAAATCATATCATTTCATATGACATGCAATTGAATGTCAAGAGTCGAGAGAGAGAGAGAGAGAGAGAGAGAGAGAGAGAGAGATTTCTAACTTAATGTTTAGTTACACACAAAAAACTGATAGCATATTGCAATACATTCATGTAATCTAATGATTGAAAATATTTTTATATGTCTAATGTTTTACATTATATTGTTCCGCAATATTATTATTATTACATTATTTTGATGTTTCCCTTAAATACAAAACACACTAACTCTCCCTTTCCTCCCTGTCCTTCACTCGCCTCACCCCTACATTACATCGAAATCTAATGTTTTTTCCATACATATCAGGAGCACTGGTATCCTTGGTTTCCAACACACACTCCCCGCGACCAGTCTTTTTTAACTGAACTAAAAAAACTAATAATAAAATAACACTCAATACTAGACTCAGCACTCAATCAGTTTAATCTACTCTAAACACTAAAGCACTGTATAATTGCAATTGACTTTCAGCCGGTATATGTTTTAGGGGACAGTCATACACGGGGACCCCTTTCCAATCCAATGTCTTAACCCTCTCCACAAACATAACTATACTATTAATGCAAACATATGCCTACCCCTACTCACCCCCGCTATTAGACACCGCATACTGTGTGGCATAGACTTTGATTTTATTCTGTATGTCGAGAATATTCTGTAATTTGTGTAATGAAAACAATTCAATTCTGTATTGTATTGAAAATTTATTTTGTATTTTTTGTAATTTAAGAATTAATGCATTAAAATATACTGTACATGCTAATTTATTACTTATAATGATAATGAAAATAATGTTTTTATTATATTTAACTCTATTATTGTATTTGTCTCTCTACTCCCGGCCCCCACACACACTCCAGTTCCCCATATCTTAATAACTGATTTATTACACCAATGAATGGGCTATTATTCTTGATTTATATATATATTTATAAATTATATGATTTATACATTATTTTTATATATCATTGCAATTCTCGGCACAGGAAGTGAACACATAAGTAATAAAATACTTTTATTTTTGTTTTAATACATAATATAATAATTTATTTAATAATATAAAACATAAACAAAATTACACAATACATGTAGACTTAATATTTACGCAATTGTTTTATGAGTGAAATATTATTTATC
>CAJPVJ010000270.1:0-29616 GCA_905397405.1 Oppiella nova
GCGTGGTTTTTGCCAAAGAGTTGAAACAAATTGGTGTCGATTTCTTGGATTGCAGTTCAGGAGGCGTTGTGTTGTCGGCCATTGAACACCCACTCAACACAAGTCGGACACAGTTGGAGGCGGCGGCACTCATACAGCAGGCGGCGAGCCTCCCAACTGCAGCTGTCGGTCAGATCGTAGACCCAATTGTTGCCGAAAATATTCTGCAGCAAAATGAAGCCACACTTGTGATGATAGGTCGGGCCCTCTTAAACAACCCCCACTGGCCTTATGAAGCAGCCGACGCTTTAAAGGCAAACAATAGCTCATTTAAATTTCCTCTTCAATACGACTGGTGTATCGGATGGACAGGTATATCAAACTGGAGGACAAGTATTTATAAGAAAAGCGATTCAAAGCTAAGCGATAGACTAATTGAGTCGTCGCAGGAAATATACAGTCATTTATTTGGCAGCGATTTCGTGCAGAAGCTCTTACTGTGCGGTCATATGACTGGTCCTCATCGGCTCATTGCCCACAGGAGTCAAAAGCAAACCATTGACTTAATGCCGACATTTCAACAGCTCTTCCAAACAGCTCTTCAATTGACTGAATCGGATGGAGAGAAGCAGTTCTTCAAGATGTCGATCCAGGCCTGGGATATGGGATTCAAACAATATTCGGTAAACTTTGAGCGCATTTTCGGTCAAATTGATGAAACATTACTGAATGAATCGGTTTCGGAAATAAACCAAAAGTTTATTAATCATATGACAAATGTGTTGAAGAGCGGTTCAATCATTAAAATACTGACAGTCCTGTTGGCCGGTTGTGTCAAATTGGTTACAATGCATGAGTTTCTACAAAAACAGCCCAAATATATTTCCAATCCTTTTGCAGAATTCCTATTATTTAGAGCTTTAGCTCCAGAAATTGGTATGAATTTTATGAAGGATTTGATTGATGCCAGAAGTGGACAGTTATCACAAGAAGAAGAGTTACAATTGATTGATGTTATGAGAGAGACAGCCATTTATGAAATGAAATTCCACATGAATTTGTATTCAAATTAGCACTTATTTGTTTAAAAAGATTTCTACACAAATTTTATTAATATTCAAATAGGTTATATCGTATGTTATATTAATATTTAAACACTAAATTATTTATAGATTGTTAACACGATTCTTAATAAGGATATGTCTAAATGATATCTTGATTTAACATAGAAATTTTGTTTCTTTATAACTTTACTTAAGAATTAATTGTATCTTGATATGACATTAAATTGATTTTTAATTTACTGAATAAATAAACTGAATAATTAATTTTAAAAATATTTACTACAATTATATTTATTTTAGAACATAAAATATAAAATACAAGTAGAGTATACAGTACAGTCTTTTTCTAATGTATAGAAAGTTTAACTAGGTAAGATATGTTTACCCCTGGTGTAACTACTATTAGGTATATTTTGAGTTTTCTACAGTATACAGTACATGTACATTAGCAAAAGACTTTACAGTAAAGTATTTTCAAATTATGCTAAATTAGAAAAATATATGAAACTTTAAACTGTATAAAACTTTTTATACCAGTGTCTGAATCTAACAATTATTGTATCATTTTTAGTAAGAATGGGTCGCTTCGGGTGTTTCATATCGGCCCATATATTCGCATCTCTGGTCGCCTAATAAACCATTAAACCATTTGACCAAAACATTGTCCATTAAAATCAATAATTTATTTATTTATTGTTGTAGCTCTAAATAATGTTACCTGATCAAAATTAGCATTTGCAAATATGAGCAAGAATATTCTATTGAAGAGAGAGGGTCGTGCCATAAAACGGGCGCTCAGTATAGTTTGATTGGACGAAATGGGATGAACTGAGCCAACGATTAGCGCCGGACCTATGAATGCGGATGAGTTGGTTGTGATGGCCTCGAAAGTGGACGGACTGGCGAATACGAGTCTATAGACTCATCAATTTTCTTGTTCCCTATTATCACGAGAAACACCGGCCTTTCCATCACTTATACGACCCAACCGTAAGATTGAAGAGAATGAATGAGTTTCACACATATTATGTGTTGACTTCACAGATACCCCAAACACCCCAACCATCACACCAAAGATCTTTGCCTCAGCTAACGGTTCACTTAATGGCTGTCCAAAGTCTAACCTAAAACCTACTATACATTCAATTAAGTTAGCCCTATCTTTAATATTATAGCAATCGTTAAATTATATTCAGATACCTATAATTAAAACTATATTAATAACTTATTACTAATGAAATTGTTTGCTATCTACAGTATCTAACATGAAATATCAAAATTTGAAATAAATTTTTTGTTATAAATTGTATGACATATTGATTGAAAAGAAACTCAAATAGTATGTCATCCGTACATTTGAAATGCAAAACACATTCTCCAATGGATACAAAATTTATACAAAATACATGCAAATCTATTTTGAATTAAGAAATGAAGACTTGAAACCTGCAATTGAGAGACAGATATCTCAATGCGTTGACAATAATTACAACTTTTCACTTAACAAATGACACAAAATGATCGAATTTTTTCACTTAAAAGTCGCGAAAATATTTTCCTTTTATTTCATTTCAAGAGATTTTTACACTCAATTGTGTTTAATATATTATATGGAAAAACATATAAAACATTATTTATTATCTGATATTAAAATGATTTAATATTTGTATTTCTCTTAAAAGAAAATACTATAAAATATAAGAGATTTAAAGCTATCGCCGAAATTAATGAACTAAAATAACGGCTCTTTTCAACGCTAAAGAGCTATAAAAATATTTTTGCTGAAACACAAAAAATATCAAAAATTGAATCTAATTTAAAATTTCTTTGAAAACTTTTTGTGTTGAAATATATTTTGTGTCACAAAAACCTTTAGCGCAAAATAAGATTAAGCTATCGATAAATAATTGACATTTATTGTCAAACCGTATAATAATATTAATTATAAAAACATAAATTACTTCACAATTCGTGTACAACAGACTTGAGTTCAAAAGCAATTTGTTGGCCCAATATAACAGTGTATTTCAAAACACAATACACCGAAAAAGACTAAAATCAATATTCATTTGAAGTTTTTTGTTGAGCGAAAGTTTTTCCTTTAAAATTATTATCTCATGTAATGAATCGATGATTTCCTCGCGAAATGATGAATCTCTTTCTTATGTGAAAACTTTTGCCATCAATTTTCGCAAACAAATCAATCATTTGTTTTAAAACCATATATTTTTATATACAGATAGAAATGCACCTGAATTTTGGTTCACTAATGCCACGAAAATTGTTTACAACATTTTTAGGCACATTTAGAATATATTATATAAAATATTTTCATCCATATACTGGAGTTCCAGTAATCTATTTATTGGTCACTACTATTAGATGGCGAGAGAAAGGGAGAGAGAAAGGGAAAGAGAGAGAGAGAGAGAGAGAGAGAGAGGACTCGAATCAATCATTTGTTAAAAACGTATACTCTATTAGTAAACATAATCAATATATAACCCCAAACCCAACCCATAAAACCATACGGACTCGAAGCGAGAATTTTTAAGTGAGCTTTTTCTCACTTCAGTTATCAATTCAATCGAATGGTTAAGAATTTTCACAAAAATAGAGAAATGAAGTCAAGTTTTCTCTCTTTCCATTAATAACAAGTCCTATGAATATATATGTATTCTTGTATGAAATATTGTGCTCTACTATTAAATAATACATAACAGTATATAATAAGGCGTGTGTTATATGAGTGGCTGTGGTTGTGATGCACCAGAATATTATTTATGGGTTACAACACTCTCTATATCCGTATTGATTATCATATTTTATTATTTCTAGATAAGAAATATTGCACTAATACACAAGACTTTACAACAATAGCCCATAATACATTAAAAATGAAACCAAAAGCTTAAAATTTAATAATTTTCACCCAGAATTCTTGTACATCTGTATGGTGTAGAGGCCTATGAATAGGAGCCCAGAGTTTAAGGCGAGTGTATATGATCTGTGGAGTAGTGTTGATCTGCGGAGTCAATACACTTCATATACGGCTTCAAGTTTTCAAAAATCGATCGACAATTTATTTACTCGACTCCCGGAATATTTTTCCGCTCAACTCATCGCATGGCATCAGTTTTATGACGAGCCCTACAGTCAAACCTCCAAAGCCTTTATAAGTCTATCTCTGCGCCATAGGCTCACTGTGTAAATAACTAAAAATCACTTTTGCAATTTGATTTATACGAGTTTACAGTTTACGTATTGTATTACATAAGAAATAAAACTTTCTGTGTAAGTTAACCCCGCGAAAAATATTACGGCATTTTACTTTTACAAAAGATATTTAATTCAATTAATTCGTTAAACTATTTGTTTATCTCATTTGTAATCCTTTCCTTTTAGTTCAAATAAACAGTGAACTAATTTTTATCATAACTTTTGATGCATTGTATGTTATTATCGTAAAATGCATCGAAAAATGTTGTATTTAATCTTAAATATATAAAACAAATGTTAATATATAACATATAAAAAACATAAGAATATTTCTCTTGAATGCTAGACTGTATCTAAGCCTTGAATGCAAAGTTTGATAGATGTGTTCAATTTATTTGTTTGAAATGTATTATTATTTGAGCCCAACATCTCTGAATATATTTCAACAGACGTTTCCCTTTGCATAATAATCTGCTTTTAATCTTCTTTTTGACAAAACTCTAATCTTTTTCTCTAATGTTATAAAAATATAAAGAGTTTTCATATTTTCCATTCAATTGTGAATCTTAATTAAAATAAAATAATAATAATATTCTTTATTTGATGTAATTCTTCACTCAAAACATAGCGGCATAACGTGTGTCGTGTTATACTGTGTTATACTTAAGAAAAGTTTTTATTATATTAATTATTTGGATTTAAATATGCATTTAATTTTCTTAGAAATTCACTCAAACAATGCACGGGCTTTACGACATAAGAGTATTACTGTTATATTTAGTTTATTAAGACTAGGTTTATATAACACGAAGATTTTCCATTGACTGACAGACTATCGAGAGCTCATGACTACAAAAGAAATTAGTTTTAATCCCCAAACATAGGGAAATACATTGCGATTAATTGTGTTATTTTGTGAAAAAACACCACAAAATTCAATTCATAAGAAGACAATTCTTCAGACAGTAATTCAATAGAGAGATACACTTAATAAGACTCACAATAGATATATAAAACATATTGAGTTAAGCGCTCAATGCAAGTGTAAACTCAATGAACAAAGTAATGAACAACAATACAAATCAATATAATTTTTCATTGAATATGAGTTACTCTTCTTCCCATTGATTGTGTTTGCATTGAATGCCATTAATACGCGCCAAAAGGTTTGCAAAAAATTGCTCTGAAATTCAATTTGAGTTTTCAGCAAAACAGTAGACAAGTAGACAGAGTAGACGATGGAGGGAGAGATGAGGAGGAGATGGAGAAAGAGGTGCAAAGAAGAGAAGAGAATTACAAAGTCTTATATCTATTTTCCTTATATATTGTCAGAGATATAATACGGGCTCTTGTATTACATAACACAATATATATCTTTGGCAATGAATTGAATCTCATTACTTAAGTGAAGTATAGAAAAAGTGACCATAGATTCAGTGCTTTGCTAACATGAGTCCATACTATTCCCCAGATGTATAACAGGTCTCTTTCATCCATTGTCAGCGTCGATACAATCAGTCATTGATTGCAAAAAGTATTTGCTATTTATTTCTCCTTAAGTTTACTGCTATTCTCTCAAAATACCAATTATTTGTGTATTTATTTTTCTTGTAGACGACAACACAAAGTCTTATTTTCTAACCAATCATTGAATTCTAAGTTATTTTTCTATTTTTGATATATATTTCTCTGATTTGATTGTATAAATTGATTTTTAATGAAAATTTCTTATATTTTATTCTTTAGATTTTTGTCGTTTTTATTAAATTTAATAGTTTTCATGAGAAACGCTAAATGAAATAACAAAACGTAAATTCATTTTATTAAATGAAAAATTCATTTCTCATAACTAGAGAAAGAAAAGTTTTTATTATTTCAAACAAATAGCGAGAAAAAATGCAAAAATCAATTTCATTTATCAAACATTTCTCTTCAAAATTTAATTTAGACTCAAATTATTCATAGCTTTCTATATTATATCAGTGTTTGTGATTCAATTCAAACGGCTTTTATATTTCATCTCAAATGCAACCAATTTCGCCGAACATTAAGTCGAAAAATAGAGAGAAAAATAATACTAAAACTTATTTTTATAACCTATGAGTCCTTATAAAATGTAGAATTTTATTATAAACTAATATAAAGTGAAAATATATTACAAAATGAAGAGCAATGAATAGATTAAGGGAATCACTAAATAAGTATTACTTTGAAGTTTTGAATAATTAATGTCCGAAATAGGTAGTGAATTAAATTTTGAAGCAAAATCTTTAAAAGTGATGCTAAATATATAAATTATATATATGTTTGATGGAGGAATGGATCCGCTGAGAGAGTGATTACATATTCATTGTGTAAATATCTGTCGAAAAATGTATTTTCCAATCAATATATGCACTCAAATGTGATGCCACTCTCATTCCGCTAATGTTTAGGTAGTATTACATCCACTGTTGAACAGCATCTCCTCTACAGTTTGCTCTCATACCTAACCATATCATGCCTGCCATATACTGTATAAGTTACCAGTACTACATATATTACTTTCATGTGCTTTATCTCCTTCTCCTCCTCCTCCCAGTCTTCTCTTACCTACCATTCCCTCATCTATTGATTACTTGAGGCTCTCTTTTCTCCATTCAATGTGTTCTTCAAATATAGAGATCTTAAAAGACTTTCTTTTATTGCATTAAAGACTACACACAATGTATTGGATAAGAATTTTTGATAAAAACATTTTACAGTAAAAAAGCATTTCTTATATCTTATGAATTGTTTATTACATTTAAAACATATTCGCAACTTTAGGCGCAAACTGTAAGGCATGGGTACATATGCCATGAGATTATGTTTTAATTAACAAATTTTACAGTAAAAAAGCATTTCTTATAACTTATGAATTGTTTATTACATTTAAAACATATTCGCAACTTTAGGCGCAAACTGTAAGGCATGGGTACATATGCCATGAGATTATGTTTTAATTAACATTTTTCATCGAAAAAATAATTTTCATTTTCCTGAAGGAATTCTTTGTCTCTCTTCATGAATATAGAGAAACTAAACATAGCGTAGAAATGTTGAGAGAATTGATTTGATTTTGAAAACACGAGAAAATTATATGAAATTATAGCCATAAAGTAGTTAAACAGAGAGTTACAGTTAATGGGAAAGTCAGGTATGGAAATGTTGTTTTCTGTCAAATAATATTATGCAAACATGTTTAACATTTGGAGTCCAGTCTATCGCACAGTATTTCCGACATAACACACCGTTTTATTAATTTAATTTAAGGGACTCTATGTAGTGAGCGCTGGGAAGATAGGGATGGAGTGCCAGTAAATAACAGTATTACTCATTGTATTAAAGGGATGGTAATGGAAATCAAATCCCAATATAAAACACATTTCAAATGTTGAAACAATACTATTTGTGTCGTAAACCTATTTTCGCATTTAAATAGCAATTCTGCAAAAGTATTTGATTTTTACTGTTTAGCAAACTTTACTTTGGATTTGTTTTCCTAAGACGTGAAAGAGTTTCATCTATTTTTTGTAAATTCAACACAAAAAATCAATTTTTCACTAAAGCCTCTCAGATTGCAGGCATAAACTATAGTATCAGTGTATGGGTTGAGTGAAGTTTTGTTGCAATTTTGATAATGTTTTCTCGTATTTGTTTGGATGATTAAAAATACACTAATCTTTTAGAGATGCTTTCAATCAAAAGGATTGCTTTTGATTTATTAGAGACTGCGAGAGAGACACAGCTTTACGGCGACGAAAGCCTTTTCGTCAGAAAACTTAAAATTCAGTTCAAAATTGACTTTTCTTTAGTGTTTGACTTCAATTGATTCGCTATTAGTTTGGAGAATAGGAAGCAATTGTTTAACAGATTTGTTCCATTGGTTGCACTCTTTTTATTATGATTTTTCAGTCCTCAGTATTTCAGTCGTATATTTGAAATATCAGTTACAAAGAAATGCTAAAATGTCTCATAAATATAAAGAGATTTCTCTAGGATTTTACTATTTTTCTCATTCCTTTTGTCTCTATATATTCAGAAATAACAAGAATTATTGGATAATAAACTTCTATTGAATACGGTTTTGCATTCAATTCTAAATATATTTATTCTACAAAAAAGTTGTCGACTTTTTATATATAAATCTTATTATTCTTTATCCATATTTCTATGTAATATTGAGTGAAATTGAAAATATTCTCTTAAAATGCATTTGTTTTGGTATTTCCATATAAAAAGAGATTCTTTTCTTATAAGACTAGTGCCATAAAATTGTGCACAAAATATATATATATTACTTAACCGACAATATATGGGTAGTGTATTCCCCGCTGTCTTTGACTTAATCTAACCTAAAGTCTGTGCGATATTCTCACTTCACATACATTTACTGATTAAGTAAATAATTGAACACTAATTTGTTAGACTCTATTCACCATTTTATTAATTAATATATTGTACAGTACTTTACTATATTGAGGTTGAGTTAGTCTTAAAAATCATGAATGCAGTACAGTATTGAAACACAATTTGAACGGCGAATCCATATTTTTATTAATGAATGAATGAATAGAAACTAATGAATTGAAAGCATTGAATGAAATTTTTGATTAATATTTTAGCTGATGAGACAATAAATTCTCTTTTAATTTAATTTTTGTGTTCCTTATAAATGATTATTAGTTATTCGTTCACATATTTCTGGTGTAATTTAATTTGCAGAGGATATGGCTTTTTGGGATATGGAGTATGGAGTGTATGGCCTTTGGATTGCCTTATCCTCCAGAAAGTAAAGGGTGTGTAACAGAAACATACGTTTTGTGATTCGCCTCTCAATTATAATTATATTAACGATTTGAAGAAAAAATGCCAAAATAATAGAAAATTTTTTATTATTAAAACTCTTTTATGGAAATCATTATTTTTTGGCTAAAAGTTCATTAATCATACGTTTTATTAGACTTTATCTCTCTCTCTCTCTCTCTCTCTCTCTCTCTCTCTCTCTGAAAATACATTGAAAAGTAAATAAGTCTTTCGTTTTGAACAAATATTTAAAGAGTTTGTATTGTTTTTTGCAAAAAATAATTATAAGAGATCAAAGAATCAGCAAAAGTCTCATTAAATGAAATAACAGATTATATTAAAACTCAATTTAAGCATTTTTAATGCTTATTATAAATTAATTAATTAGTTTTCACTACTTTTCCATAGTAAGTGAATTTGTTTTAAATATTCCCTGACAACATACTTACTTTCATTAATACACACTACACACTGATATGCTGCATGCATAACATTGTATCTTTCATTAATAACTAAAATATTATATTACGGTAGTTTAAAATTTTAAATGCTCTATTTGAACACAGAATATCAGTTATATTGAATAATATATTACCACTCTACTATATAACAATATTGTATTACTGTTATATAGGAATAATTCTATAAAATAAATGTAATTTTTATCTCTCAAAACCCATTTGATGATACAATCAAACTATTACAGTATTTGAAAGGCTTTAGAAAGAGATCAATAATAGTTTACTGTATTGTGTGAACAATTAGATGTCTATCACATACTTATAAAGTCTTATAAAAGAATATATCATCGGGTAAATTATTTTATGATTAAGTATCAAAACATATTAACTAAACCTTTATAATCCGACAAAATTTATTAAGTTTCTCCAAAATAACTCACATTTTGGCCACAATTTAATGTGGAAAACAAAGAATAGTTCTTAAAATCCACTTAATTTAATGAAAACCTTTTGGTTATTATTTTGTACTTTTGGTTGTGAAAACTTTGAAACAGAATTTCGCAAAGTTTGATAAAAGTTCGTACGAAATATTGAATGTTATTTTTTAAGAGCAATATATTATATATTGTATATAATAACTCAATTTCATAACAATTGATGACAAAATTGACTTAAATTGACATAAAATTGGAAGTTATGAGGAAGTAGTGAATTGTCGTCCCTATTGAACACAAACTTTTTTATTCACTTCTTCCTCAATAAGTTATGCATTGATATAACGATCTCTTTATCATAATTTTACCACTGATTTGATGCCATATAACAACAGCTCAATCAACATATCAAACGCCTATCCATTTACATATGGAAAGTGCAAAACCAATTGAGAAACTTTTTTGAGGCATAAAATATTATTCCTTACAAACAAACAAAAGCCAATCTCTCTCTCTCTCTCTCTCTCTCTCTCTCTCATTATTTATTTTGGCTATAATTTCACAAAACTTGAGGATAAGTTATTGACCGATAGTTTATAGTTGCAATTCTTTATATTGGAGTTCAAAATCATTTTGAATTCATTTTCAGATGTGTTATATAGAGATACATTTGATAAATATCTTATGTCATATAAACTGTGAAATTAACTGTACAGTATAATATAATTAATAATGACTCTAATTAGTTTATTAAAATAGATAACATAATAACATTTGATTACAACTAAACATAAATCTCAATGCTATTCCCAAAATACACTATAATTTTTAAAAACAAATAAATTTAAACAAAAATACAAAATGTTATTACAAATATACATTATTTTAAGTCTCTTTATTAGCTGTTAACCCAATCGTCATTTTTAAGTCAATAAAATACTGTTTAAACTCATTGTATACTTAACTTCAGTAGTAATACAGGTATTATAGAGTTTATTATTTTATGCTAACGTTAGCTTTATTTTATATTAAACATAATATATCTCTATATCTCTATTAGTGTATATATTGATCGTTTCTAACTCAACATCATTTGCTGCACTTAAGCCATACTTCAATTAAGAGTAGCTTTTATCGAAAGGCACACATCGATGGACTAGAAGTCAATCTTTTCAGCAAATCATAAGTAGAATCAAAAAATGTTTTCTTTCAATTGATTTCTTAATCAATATAACGAAGTCTTCAATGAAGAAATGAGAGATGAGAGAGAGAGAGAGAGGGGGAGAGGGGGAGAGAGAGAGAGAGAGAGAGAGGTAAAAGGTGTGAACATTCCATCACTCAGACACTCAAAATGGGAACCTTTTGTGCAAAACTTTTTTTGACGTCCAAAAAGTAAAGAATAGAAAGATTTCTTTCAATACGAGTTTGATATTGAAGTACATTATTATCCGCAAACTAAAAGTCAATTTAGTTTAATATTATATTAATATATAATTTTTATTGAAAACCAATTCCATTCTGCTTATGAATTAAGTCATTGAGTGGAATGACATCCAAAATGGAAATCTTATTTATTGTAACTGTTGTCTGATGTGAGAAAATGCTTTGAGTCCTCAATTGTATCGGAATTTTAACGATTTTTCATTATTATTATGATTAGAGGCAAAAAAGGTTAGGCATTACTACTCACTTATGTGATATGATATGAGAAAAAGTCAGTCAACCGATACATCTCCGTATTTATTACTGTGTTTCACTTTAAAATGTTATCTATTTTTGTCATTTTATTGGACGTTCAAAATAAATATATCAAATGTATAACAATGTATGGCATTCCGCAAAACCAAAAATATATAGAAAATTGATTTCTTTGATTGCTTTCACTTTTCCCCCTCTTTTCGTCGACCACTTCTTTAAATTATTTCTGAAACCCTCATCAAAACCGGGTCTCAAATTCATCTCTGTTTTCGTTTTTCTCATAATCTCTCTCTCTCTCTCTCTCTCTCTCTCTCTCTCGTCATACCCTCCCATCATATTTTTGGTCTACCAGTAAAAATAATACACAAAAAGCGATTACTTTATGACTTATATTACAAATTACTGATTCTTTATAAATGTGTAGAAATGTTTGCTGTTATGGGTTTATATATAACCAGAAAAGTCATTATTTTTGTTCATTTTTTAAATAATGTATCAAATCATTGAAAACAACAGTTTTATCTGTTCTCTGGGTTTTTGTTTTACTTGAATAGTGCTGTGAATGCCTCACTTGTGTCTCATTTAAATTCAATGCATTTTTTAAAGAATTCATTAATTTTTCTCATTTTCTTTTTTATGCAGTATTTTCTTACGATTTTTATACTAAAAATATTGATTTTAATAATTCCCTTAAAATATAAATAATTTATACATTCACATATCGATTGCAAGTTTCTAAATTTAACATCATTTCAATTCCAGTGAATTATTTATATTATTTTTATAAAATTAAACAAAATATTTAGTATGCTTTCGTTTTAAATCTCGATTTTCTGCAATGATTTATCGCAAGAATCGGAATTTTATTTTCATATTATTTATCTAATTATGCAAAAAAGGAAAACTAAGAACTTTGCGAATCGAGTGCTCATTAAAAGTCCATTTTATGACTAAAGCAAAAGGAGTTTGAATTTGATTTTCTTTCATTTTGTGAGTTATTTCTCTCTTCAATCCTAACCTTATATTACAATCCCTGAAGAGATTTTGTTTTAAGCATAACTTCACTCCGAAAGCAATTCGTCGTTTGCTCTCTCTCTCTCTCTCTCTCTCTCTCTTGCTCTCTCTCTCGCTCTCTCTCCCTCTCTCTCTCTCTCTCTCTCTCTCTCATCTTATTTTGCTCTCAATATTGTGTACTTAAAAGCAGTTCCAACGGTTCCCTACGTTTCCATCGATAGGTTGTCTGTAAGTCTCAAATCATAACACAGTAGTAGAGAGTGTTTGGCGACTCATATACAGCTCGTATGCATTCTCTCATTACCCCAGAGATGGTTACATAAGTTTTACTAAAAGTATGTTTTGCTTTCTCTATAAATATTAAGAGTTTGTTGTCTGAAAAGAGTCTCCGAAGTAAGCCTTAACTGCAAACCCAATGCATTACTCATATAATTCTGTTGAATTGCGTACAGTATTAGGCATTAGGTTTGAGAGCAAAAACAAAACTAATACTCAAAAAAGAGTAAAACATTTCTCGTCGAGACTTAGCGATGAAACGCATAAATAAAAGAAATTATTTTTCATTCGTTTCGTTTTGTTAATTCATTTTTTGAAGCCTTTTATCTTTTCAAGGCTTTTAGGGCTTCTTCACCATCTCTGTTCCCATTGAGATAAATATTAATTAAATCATATTTTATATGAGAGACACATATTTAGTATAATTTTCTATCTCTCACTCGAAAGACAGCAAAATATAAGTTCTAATAGAGATATGAAGTATTATATAATAACAGTAATATAGCTTTGACTTCATTTCGTAGAAAATAGTCCGACAATGAGTTTGTGATTATATGAGAACTCATATCTATATTTCATGTGTTTGTTTAGTACAACACCACTCGTATTAATATAAATATATCACTATTTTTATTAACTTTTATTCCTGTTATAACGATAACTGTAAGCAACTGTTGGTATAAAACTTTAATCATGTTTATTATAAATATATGGTAGCAATGATTTAGTCAATGAGTTTATGCACACAATAACTGGTATTTCTTCTCTCTTTTTGTGATACTTTTTCAGATTTACAGCATAAGAGTTGCCTATGAATTGAAATCTCTATATCTCTATAGAGTCTGTTATTAATTAATGATTAATATTAGCGCAGCATCTCATCAAAGTGTAACCTATCCATTGAATATACCAGTGATTTGCAGCTCATGTATGTACTGGTGTGGGTCTGTCGATTGGCACTGCATCTAAAGGTTCAATGATAGCTCACAAACAGGTAATAAATTTAATTTATATGAAGAAAATCTTTGCACTCAATTATGCTGCAAGTGGTGCTCAAACTAATATTTTGCGATCATTTTATTAGGTTTTTATGAAAATAATCTTATTTTTTGACAAATCATTTCTCAACTCTAATCGTATTTTGCGAGAAGAGTGTCATTCCTTATGATGTGTTCATTCATATATGATATTAAAAGCCCATTCATTGATTTCCACTCAAAACCTCTCAAATGATGGCTCATATATTAAAACAATATGTATAACAATAAGTAGTCATAAATAATTCGCACCGTTTTTCCGATCTCTCTCTCTCTCTCCCTCCCTCTCTCTCTCTCTCGTCTGTGATCCCATCCCTCTGTGCCTGTATTGATCTGCACGACCGTAAAATATTTTAAATATAAACCATCAAAAGATTAATGAACACAAAATTCATAAATAATTAGAGACCAATCCATACCTCAGAGCGTCAATAATCCTCCGGTGAAAAGGCTTTTATGAAGTTTTTATTTGAAAGGAGAGGCAAAAGAGGCAAAAAACAGATGCCTTTAGAAGAATTGAGTGCTTTTGTGGAGATGGATATTATAGCGATATTTTTGGTCATAAAATTTAAACTCGAGAATTATTTATAGATGTTTAATATTAATATTAACGGTACGAACCAATGGCATGGAAATGACCGTAAATTATAGGCAAATGCAATCAAATAGAGTTACTTTATATTGGATAAGAATTTTGCCGAATAATCTCTATATAAATACATGTGTCACCGAAAAAATTGAATTTTTAACTCAAAAGTGGAAAAATAAATTGAATGCTATATCAAAATATGATTAAATGTTTGGACAGAAAGTTTTTCCGTGCGTTTCAAATGTTGTGCTCCAAACTTGTATCGATCCATTGGATGAGTATTTTTCTCTCGTTTATTACTTTTACAAATGAAATTCAATTTTCTTAAGTCACTCAAAGAGCCAATTATTTCTTATACGACTTCCCTCTACTTACTATTGCCATACAATTGGAGTCAAACTAAAAGTTATGATTCAGTTATTCTTTGCGACGAATTAATGTGTTCACCCATTGCTCCACTTTTTACACTTCAATTGTATTCTACATTAACTAAAACTGTATTTTCTGGCCACTATTTTCGGCGTCTAAGAGAAAAATATTTTTTAAGAAAATTTTCTCACATTTCTCTTCTCTCATGAGTCGAGAGAAAGAAGAAAATATACAATATTTTTGAGAAATTGTATCCAAAGTCATCGATGTTATGAATTGAAGTATAATTTCTGAAAACTACACAATTTATCAAATAGGAGAGGGAAAGGGATGGATGAGTGAACTATTTAGAAGTGATGCTCTCGTGAGCATAAGAGGAATGAACAAAAAAAACGGGAAAATAAATTTCCAAAGAGATCGATACAAATATGATATGTCATATACATTTATACATTTATACATTTCTAATAGGAATTTCGTTTACATTTGTCCACATTTCCTATCACTTGAATAGCAATGTGATGTGCAATGAATGAAACTATACATTAAGTCATTAGGAATTTAAAAGTTGTTTTCACATCTAATTTATATTTTAAACATAAGTTTGCAAAAGTTTATTGCATTTCACGGCAAAACACAGTTTTTCCATTTTGTAAAATACTATATATTTTCAAGAATTTAATATAAAAATATGAGAATCATTTGAGTAGAGCTCAGAATTCATGACTTGACTCTAATATATAGAAAGAGCTGAAAATGGATATATTTCTCGCAGTTTTCATTCAACAGATATGTGCCTAAAAAATGATGTCAGAAATGCTTACATTTGGAGAAAATAAACTAAAAGTAGAGCCCAATTAACGACAATACGAACCAATGAAGCAAAGGCTAGCCATTAATAATCAAAATTATTTGGCTATTTCTTGTTATATCTCTCTATATTAGTCTCATATTATATCTGAGAGCCATTAACTATAATATATCTAAAATACAGAACTCTTTTTAGCCGCTAATAAGAGCGGGAGAGCTCTGTATGAGTCGCTCAGGCTTTCACTCAATAAGTATAGTGTTTTTGAATTAACGTTAAGAGCGATACAGTTCTCGCTATTACTGTGTGTCGGAGTATAAAACCAAATGTGAAAAATGCATTAATAAAGAAAACTTGTAGTCTTAGAGTAACAGTTATGAATGGTATGGGATGTATGGAGTGGTCTCTCTCTCTCTCTCTCTCTCTCTCTCTCTCTCTCTCTATTTCTCTCAGTCTAAAGAAAATAGAGAAGTGAATAGAAAAACACTTTTCATGTCAGGACTCAAAGAATGATAGAAAAGAGTAGAAATACGAAAAAATAAGAGCAATACTAATGGTATGAAAATATGGACTCAGAGTCTGTTTGTCTAAAGAAGTAGTGATTGAAAAGAGGGAGAAATATATGGAATACTAAGTATAGTGTTTTTGAATTAACGTTAAGAGCGATACAGTTCTCGCTATTACTGTGTGTCGGAGTATAAAACCAAATGTGAAAAATGCATTAATAAAGAAAACTTGTAGTCTTAGAGTAACAGTTATGGTATTGGATGTATGGAGTGGTCTCTCTCTATATTTCTCTCAGACTAAAGAAAATAGAGAAGTGAATAGAAAAACACTTTTCATGTCAGGACTCCAAGAATGATAGAAAAGAGTAGAAATACGAAAAAATAAGAGCAATACTAATGGTATGAAAATATGGACTCAGAGTCTGTTTGTCTAAAGAAGTAGTGATTGAAAAGAGGGAGAAATATATGGAATACTAATGTTATGGAGTTCTCAATGTATGCATCATTACATTCATATGATTCCCTCCCTCCCAGTGCTCGTCGCACAAGAAATCGGACACAAAGTATGCGAAATCAGACCAAAAAACAACTGCACATCCGAGTTAATACACCGATCATTACAGAGCCCCTCGAAAATAAGGATATAAATTGATTTTAAATCTGAGTTTTTGCTCTTTTTTGTTGAATACCCATAAAGAAGTTGTGATAAAGTTTTTCACGCATTAGTCTCTCGATGCAGGCAAACAGGAATAGCCAATGAGGGTATGGCCAACATATTTACGATAATAATTAAATAGCTCTCAAAATGAATTCAGATGTTGTTATCGTACCCGAAAAAACTATAGAAAAATTATGAGCCCTTTTCTACTTTAATGATCAAACAATATATAAAGTTCTCTCCCCTCGAAAAATTTGTGGCAATTTCTAAACGAGTTCGCACTCCAAGAGCTCCACTGCCTCTACTCATAATAACCCGAGTTTTTAAAGTATTTATTTTTGTTCAACTTTTAATGAGCACTAAAAAAGTGCATAATTTATGTCATAATTCTTACATTTAGTTTTTGCTTAATTTTTTCTCTCCACTGATTTAATTAACAGTTCGATAGAAAAGAGAGAAAAACTTAATTTTTCTTAATGTTGTCGCAAAAACACAAGCACCTGCTCTTATGCACTGGCATACCCTAATGTAAACTACACTACACACCAGTCCCTGCTATTCCTAATTTGAGTGAATTTTGTGCTCTATTTTCACTTTTCTAAGCCTTAATTATTTTCATTCCAAACACTAAACGCTAATAAATAAAAAGAAACACAAAATGAGCCCAAAATTGAGAATAAGAATCGCAACTCAAAGCGGATATCTGTTTGACTGAATATATCGTATATTCCGGCGCTCTCTTAAGTATGTAATTAACTTTTCTACTATTCTCGGCCATACATGTCTCATCTCATTGGTTACTACTTTGTGTGTTTGGGTATCATTTGTGATCATTAAACTATCCCGATTAATTGGTTGGAAATATTTCATTAATTATTTGTTGATTTCGCAAAATCTGGTTAAAATGTTTTGAACAAAATAATAATTCCAATTAATTTTGTCTTATAAATTTAAAAACCTACATCTAAACTAAAATTAGATAAAATATTGAACCAAATGAAACCACTATTTATGCCATTTTATTCATTCATATAATTTATCATAAGTTATTAAAAACAAAAGTAAAACATCGATTGAATGGAGTCTGAGAGGGAGGGGAGAGAGTGTGTGAGAGAGGGTTCAATGCTTTGCTGAACACAATTAGTATAACTGTGGCATCGATTATAAATCAATCTTATTGTTGGTCTTAAAAACTTTGCAGACATTTCTGTCAAAAATTTTCTTAAAACATAAGATTCAGGAAGTTTTAGCCCAAAAAAGTGAAACAAGAAAATATTATATTTTCAGACAGTTTTGCAGATTTTAATCTACAATAACGTGAAGCACACAAATGCACGATAGAGAGAGAGAGAGAGAGAGAGAGAGAGAGAGAGAACTTTTAAAACAAACAAATTGCAAATTGATTTCACTTTAGGAGCAAACATTTTTAACGAGTAATGAAAATCCACTTCAGAAATATTAAAATTCAAGAAATATTATATCGCATTCAATTGTATTTATAGGGCTTATTATAAGTGACAGATTTAGAGTACAAACAATTAATATTCTGGGGCTTGAGTTCACTCATAAGACGGCTTTATTAGAGATTTTGTTTTAATAAACTAACTAAACATTTATAACAAAATATACAAAACCTATTGTTTGCTCATTGATTGCTGTGATCTCATTTATTGGATACATAGAGATTTTGATTGCAAATAAATAAGTAGATTATTATCGGAACCGAAATGAGTAACAAAAATCAAACATTAATCCGAAGATAAATGAATTTCCAATTGATTTTTGGTGTTTCGATAGAGAATTACAATGAAATTTGTCACTCAATAGACATTCAGCTCTCATTGTTTGCAATTCATAAATCATACCTAAACTATAGATAAGATATTTTGCATAAAATTTTTTCTCAATTCAATTTCATTCACACAATTCGCAAGAAATACACTGAAGTAGAGATAAAAGTAATTCTTTTGAGTAATTGATAATATAATATATTTTTTGCAGGAAAAATAGCATTCAATTGAATAATAAATTTTGTTTCGATAACAAACAAAAGACATGAGAATATAAAGAGTACCTTTTGGTAAGGAATAGGCGTGTATTGAATATTGATTTGTCAATTACGGCTACAAAACATGCATTTTATATGCAATCCAAGTCTTGTAATATTCACAGCTATAAAAACTTATGTATGAAAAATAGTTTTCGTTGTGTTTTTAATGTTATATATTCCTTGCGCTCAGAAAAATCGGTTAAATATTTGAAATTTTCCACTAAAACATTTCTCAAGTTTTGGCATTTTTAATGATTGATTTTTAAAATCGTAATTTTTAAATTAAGATTTTTCAGGTGAACCACATATGCGCTTAAGTACTGTTTGCGCAAAAAAGTATAACAACAAAAATTAATCACTTCTGGACTCAATCCAAACTCTTTTATATAGAGATTAATATCTAAATTATATTCATATTAATGGAAATCATATAATAAAATAAGACACGAGTAATACTAGAATACAATACGGATTGAATGAAACAGACATATAAGTAGAGGACCTTCAGTGCTAGTGATGAAGCATTTAGTTGGCTTTAGAGCCAAATCGAGAAAATAGTATTCAGTATTATATAATACGGTACACATGTATGTGAGAGAGAAGTACTGGAAAAATGAACGAATGAATGCAAAAATGTCTAAATTAAGTTATAATTGACTATTTCATAGAGTAGAGCTGTACTGGTGAACAGTTAGGCATAAATGTGCTATTGATTAGGGAATTCGCAATCAAATTCTGTTTCGTTAGTTAACATTATATGAGGGAAAGGGATGGAGATATAGAGATAGATATAACTAAAACTGTGAGTTAATTCCGAATTGAGTGAAAGCCTGAGCGACTCATACAGAGCTCTCCCGCTCTTATTAGCGGCTAAAAAGAGTTCTGTATTTTAGATATATTATAGTTAATGGCTCTCAGATATAATATGAGACTAATATAGAGAGATAGAGTAGAGCTGTACTGGTGAACAGTTAGGCATAAATGTGCTATTGATTAGGGAATTCGCAATCAAATTCTGTTTCGTTAGTTAACATTATATGAGGGAAAGGGATGGAGATATAGAGATAGATATTGAGTGAAAGCCTGAGCGACTCATACAGAGCTCTCCCGCTCTTATTAGCGGCTAAAAAGAGTTCTGTATTTTAGATATATTATAGTTAATGGCTCTCAGATATAATATGAGACTAATATAGAGAGACATAACTGTTACTCTAAGACTACAAGTTTTCTTTATTAATGCATTTTTCACATTTGGTTTTATACTCCGACACACAGTAATAGCGAGAACTGTATCGCTCTTAACGTTAATTCAAAAACACTATACTTTCTCCGCGAGTCTACGGCACGGATCACTTGAACCACTCAGTCATAGTTTCTACACTTGAATCCATGTCTTTCCCATTGATTCCCAGTTTGTCTGTCATTCCAGCCCTCACATCGCTGCCTATTTTTGATCTTTTAATCGTTTGGGCCCAGAATTTCCTCCCTTTCCCATAGAGAGTGAACGCAAAATCTGCGCTAAACTCACTTCAAATGAGTTTTTTGTTTCACATCTGAACTTAAAACTAAAGTATTTTGAGATTTAGTTAGTGTTTGTAGTTTTGGGACTAATGTTAATGTTTTTGATGAGTGTTCAGTAGCACTCGAGAGAGAGAGAGAGAGAGAGAGAGAGAGAGAATGGGAGAGAATATCCAATTAAAGTAATGCACGCATTCATTACATACATTTGCCTAACATATGAGTGCATCAAAACATGTGCTAAAACACAGAATCGAGTGATTTTCATAAAGAATTACATTTTATGTACACTATATGTATGTATAATGTATGTATGCATCGGAATAAATATTGTTTTTCTGAAAAATAGACATTAATTTTATGTGTTTTAAACGCAACCAGTCTTTTGCTCATCAGTTTGTATGTGAGACACAAATACAGAGGAAATATAAATTTGAATTAATTTCTACTTTTTCAGACACGAAACATAGTCTGACAACAATTTTTGAGCCAATTATTGTTCACAACGAGATATAGACTCGCAAAATATAATTACTTTTTTATACTCAAAGAAATTTATTAACCGTTTATTTATTGTAAATCACATCAGAAAACATTTTGCATGACATTTAAGTATTGGGTAGAAATTGCTTTTCATTATATACTGCTATTTAATAAGTATTTAAAAATTCTCTCTCTCTCTCTCTCTCTCTCTCTCTCTCTACAGCAAAGAATTCAATAGAAAACTAATTTGCATTTTAATAATCTTTTTTAAAAAGAAATTTATATAACAGTGTGTAAGACATGTATTTAAAAGGCAGTGAATAAAAGAAATAAATAGTTTAATAGTTTCCCGGAATATAACAATCACTTTAAAAATCCCTTTTCTAATGTCTGAGACTCATCTCAAGGCCAATGAAATGTGCTTTTTGTGAAAATACACTATTATTTCGATGATTCAGACAATCAATCCGTTCCGCTTCCTTACACTGTGTTTGCCATCAAAGCCATTGAGCGCACCCTTAGACTAGAGATTTGGATAGGAAGGTCTATGGATAGGTATGGATGGACAGGAGAGGGATATAGAGAGGATAAGGGATTGTGTCGTAGTTAATCGCGTGTTGATATGTTTTTGATGGACAGGAAAGTAATGTATTGGTATAGGTGTATGTGTGTGTGGATTGAGTGCATGAGTCGAGTCCATACAAAACACAGAATATTCTGCATCACATGAAAAGGCATTTATCTGAAAGGGGGCCGTAAAACAAGTTGTTTGCGTCACGTTGTTTAGTGCCATAAATGCTCGCAGATATACAGTCTATACGTCACACAAAGACATTACTTGTTATCCATTTAATTCATAGATATTGTCTAATATTAACACATTATATTCAATTAATCAATTAATTCAAACAATTATCTCAACTATTATTATAGTTACAAACGTATTTCGTGAACAGTAACTGACTTTTCGTGTTTTATACTTATTTGACGTTCACCAAACACGCCTGCATTAACTCACCTACCCCTCCCGTACATACGTTACCAACACACAAACACTCTGTCCAAACGTCGCAGTGAATGCATTGGCAGTGTTTGAACGGCAGTCTCGTTAGGACTTCGGTTGCGTTGAGAGCAGACATACATTGCATTCAATGCACTGACTGTTAGACTGTCGTTGAGTGCAAAACAAGTTTCACTTCAAATCTCCGCAAACAGTGAAGCATTTCATTGCATTTGCAGCGAAAAAAGTTATTTAACTTTTGGTTTAAAAATCGTTTCGATAATAAAATAAATTAAATGTGTTTTTCATCTCTTGTTTTCAAAAGTTAACTCAATTTTTAAGTGTTGTCTCAGTTTTTTGCTCAACAATTATATGAAAGTTATACCTATTTATTATATACACGTGTAAATCGACAGTGTTTTCCCGTATATAACAGTGTTTTAGATGTATATTAATAAATCAAATTTATTAATCACCAAGTTTATGTTATCATCATAATAGCAGTTGTGTTCATAATATTTTTAAAAGTTATGAAAACATTTAATAAATATTCAAAAATCACGGATTTGTTTGGCATTTATTTAAAGCGATTTTCCATAGCTTTTGAATGTTTTAAAAGCTTTGCATTGAATTAAGTATTGGAAAACAGTTTGCATTTTGCGATAATAATCGCAACTTTTTGAACTCATTTCTTGACTCATATTTTTGTTTCGTTATAACAAAACAAATTTATTTTCGGATTCAATCAAAACGATTCAAATCATAATGAATGCATTGATTTAAAGGGATTCATGTCTAACCCGATGTATGATTAGATGAATGCATAGATATATTGTCGACAAAAACTTTGCCATCATTTGAATGAATGGTTGACTCGATAGTGAACTGAAAGCCATAGCCTGTGAACGAGGGACTCATATCTGATGTCTATTTAAATGCAATTAAAGTATTAACTGAACGGAAGTTCGCATCAAATCGTGAGTTAATAATAGTTATATTTTTTCACTTTTTTCACTTTAAATAACAATGAAATGTGTGGCAAAAGTAATGCTAAGATTTGCATGTCTTGAGTGTGTGACTGGTGACCAATAAATGAAAACATATTATCCGCACAATTATCTCTCAAATGCATTATTATTAGAGTTTGAGAGCAAGTCTTATAAAGTGTTTGTTATCTTTGCTCTCAATTTGCCATTAGATTCACACAAATAGTAAACAATTTATTCGCATATAATATAATCTTATGCTTAAGACTAGTAATTGTAAAGTTGTATTGAAATTCAAGCCTAACTTGAAATCTAAACCCAAATATAGTATAAGTTTATGAACTCTTGTTTTATGCAAACGGTTTAGCTTTTTGTTGTTTATTTTTTGCATCATTTAATTAAATGTGTATTAAGTTTATTTATAGTTTTATTTGTGATAACGTTTTCTGAAGCTTTTATTTGTTATATATTTTTGTGTTTTATATATAATTTTCTGAGTTTGTTTTTATGATAATTAAAAATAGTTATTCCGATAGAGAGTTAGAGAAGTAATAAAAAATTTATAATAATTTTCTTGTTTATTATAATTAATGAAAATTTAGGTTCAAATTTGAATATATATTTCCATTGAATATATATTTCTTTTTTATGTTTAGTTTTAGTTTTTTTGTTGTGATATAAGTCTGCAAATGCTTTCTCTGTTTAAATGTTTATTATGTTATTTAATATATTTTTCTGTTGTATTTAATCATTAGTATAGCGATTGTATAGCCTTTTGGGCTTTTTTAGGACCTTTTAGTGGGAGTCCTCGCGAATACCAAACACTAGTTTTATTGAATTTTAGTGAAACACATGAACTCAAACGGAATACTAATTGAAAGTATAATATAATAATAGATAACACAAGAATAAAAGTCATATAAAAAATTGAGTTTTCATTTGAAACCGAGTCCTTTCCTAATACTAACTAATGCTAAGTGAGACTAAACTTATAAACTATCGCTTCCAGTCTTTGGCCACAATTTTAATACAAATACAGAGATATATATTTTATTTGTATTAATATTTATCTATTTGTTGACAACTTTTTTTCATATCCAAGTCTAACAAATTCTCCATTTATATTTACTTTCAAGACTCATACCAATTATTGACTTTTTTATACATTTATAATCATATGAATAAGAATTGATGTTTTGAATTATCATAATATAAGAAGATTTACAAACTTTTTTAGGTTATTATCATTTTTCTCGTATTTATTAAATGAAATATTACTACAAATAAAAACTTTTTTCTGTTGTTTACTTAGTTTGTGTATTATTATTATTATTGGATATTCTCACAGTTATTCTTATGCTTTTGTGATTCATTTGTTTTGTTTGTTATAAATGACTTTTTTCTGTGACTTTTTCACTCTGTTATGCATTCAATCATTTGATTGAATATATTTTCTTTAATATTGATTGCTTTTGCTTTAATATATTTCTCTCAACTGTTTTTCTTATGGTATACTTAAATGTTTTTCTCAAACATGAGCTGAATATGTGTGCAGAAAAATATGAGAGAAAAGCAGTTATTTAGATATGTGTTGTGTTTTGTGTTAACACAATAATGAGATTAGACTTCAATTACTATGTATTGAAGTATTTAAGTCGTGTCATAATATTTATGGCCCTTTTTTGCTTCATAAATAAGATTTTCTCAGCAAATAATTTGTTAGAAAAAGGAAAGCATTAAATACAATATTATTGTTATTTCATAATTATTTGCATAAATATATGTTTCGATTTTCACTAAATAATAGTTTGCTTTCTGTTTGACAGACAGTCTCTCTCTCTCTCTCTCTCTCTCTCTCTCTCTCTCGACGACTAACTTATCTCTTATTCCTCTCACAAAATACTAATCTTTGTGTTTGAATACAAAGGAATATATTTAAAATGTATGAATATTTGCCCCAAAAATCTGCTCGACTCACAGTTTAGAGGCATTTTTGGCGCTCTCTTTAACATATCATTGCAATAGTGGTCTTATGTGGCAAACAATTTAATTTAGATTTTCTCTCTCTTTTCTCTCTCTCTCTCCCCATCTCTCCTCTATTCTCTCTCTCACTGTTCTCTCCTTTCACTGGTCTCTCAGTCATTCTCTGGAGACCCACTCTTTTTGGCGATACTCTTATACTGTGGACACAAATGAGTTCTTTTTTCGCTGTCAAAGAAGGCGTTCCAGACCTCAGAGCTTATACTTAACACAACTGCAGTCCGAGTATGGCTTTGCTTTTTGCTCCACTCAGACAACCAAACAGCCTAAACAACCCAGTGTACAGTATATCGTATTTACAGCTTATACAGCTCTCTCTCTCTCTCTCTCTCTCGTACTTCAAAATTTCAGTGATTGCTGTTTGAAAAGAACCAAAATTTTCTTTTCTCTTCCCTCTCCTCTCACTTATACTGTATTCACAAACAGTTTATGCGAGCCCTCAAAGACTCAGACCCACTACAGCCCGAGTGGCGTAACCAATGCCTCTATTTTCAAATATTTGCTTAAAATATTAATTGATTTTAAAAAGACCTTAATTTATCAAAACTCTTGAAATCAATTTGCAGATGTAATTCACTTGTTTTATGTATGACTGATATTCGCATTTAAATGCATTTGTAAATTGATTGCCTTTTTTACTGTAAATTTTGATCGATTTTTGAATTATTATTAATTAGTTTTGAAGCACTTAATGCTTAAACGTAAGCCTTTTATTCGGTTTTATTGGCAATAAAATTAATATCTGTTGAAATCAAAACATTTTCGTTGGTCTCTAGACTGGTAATAATGTTTGTGTATATCTGTTGTTGTTGTCTATGTCTGGATCTACACCACTGTTGAGTGCATTGAATCGTACATCTCATGCAATATATACAGTCATTGAGTGCCTCCGTATTCTGCGTTCCCTTTACTCCACCGTAGTCTTCATATTTCAAACGAGGTCTCAGTCTTCGCAGTCTTTTAGCACTGCTTTTAGGCCCAAAGTCTTTGCTTTTGAATGCATTTCAGTGTTTGTGCAGTAATTCATTGAAAGCGCAAAAAGTTCTTTATATAAATGCAATTTCATTCACCGAAAACGTTTCATTTGGTCACATCGGGTGGTATTTTACCAATTTTTGAATGCCTGCTGAGCCTCAAAATGGTTTTCATTTGCACTCAACCTCTCCGGCACTAGAACTCGACGTTTCAGGAAAAAAGAGATTTTTCTCCTCATATTTTCTCCTCTTTTTAATGTTATATTTCACTCAACATTCAAATTAAAGGCTCTTTTCATTACTCTGTGGGCCCTCTAATCGAGTCATTGCTTCGGAAATATTTGAATAATTATTGAATAATTCTTTGTTATTCGCTTCACTCTCGGCAACAAAAATAAGTTATAAATTTATTTTCATTGCTTTTTATTTATTTTTGGCAATTTTATTAGACTTTATATTTTTCGAAGTGTTTTTGTCGCTTAGATTTGTTGCCATCCATTGGTTTCCATTAGTTTTTGGTTTGTTTTCTCTTTTGGGGATTTTCGTCGAAAATAAGGAATAAAAATTCAAATTTTATTTGAAAAATTCATGGAAAGCCTCTCTCTCTCTCTCTCTCTCTCTCTCTCTCTCGGATTTACATTTAAATAATATGTATTTATTTAATGTTATTTTTCCCTTAATAAAAGTTTTTCATTTCCTATTTTTATTTCATTTAGAAATATTTATAAATATTATCACAACTCCAAAGTCTAATACGAATCCAAACTAATACTGTATAACTTATAATATAAGTCTTATATTATATAAGTTTTAATTTCATTTTTGCGCATTTTTGGATAAACATCCAGTTCTGTTTATTTAGATATTTTTATCCTTTTATTGCTAGAAATAAATCCTAAAATCATAAGTCGTTTTTGTGATGAATTTTTATCATTTTTTGTGTAATCTTTTTTCAGCTGTTTTTTCTATTCATATGTTCTTAAAGTGTGAAAAAGTTTTTTTGTGGCAAAAAATTGTTTCTCACAAACCTTTTAGACAAATGAAAAAAGTCAATTATCATTCATCAAATGCTATACGCTTTTTATATGATATTTCGTTTGTCCTTTATTTTTATTTATGTCTTATATTTTTGTAATGTTTTATTGTTTAAATTTATTATTCATCCATTGTGTGTGTCTTTTGCATCTTTTAAATTTGCATCTCTCTCTCTCTCTCTCACACACACACACACACACACACACACACACACACACACATCGTTCACGCAATATCTGGGAAACAATTTTCAATTCCTTATTATCAATAAATAATTTTCTTGATTTTCGTATGATTTATATCGGCAAGGATTTCGTGCTTACGGTCGACCACTACTAGTGTTGTGTTGGCTCTAAAACCTACTCTTCCCCTCCCCCTCTCATCTAGTATTTTATACACTGTTTTATAGTAATTGGCTTTTGTTAGCAACACTTATTGTCATCAGTTTTTATTGACATCGAAAATATTGCTGTCATTTCTTTGTTCACACATTTTTCTCTCACAAAACTCTTTTGTTTTTTTGTGTTTCGTTCAATAAATTTCTTCATTCATTTACACAGAAAAGTCTTTTTTGTCTTTCCTTTCCTTTCGCGGATTTTCTCTAAACTTTTCAATCATTAAATTTTTAAGAAGAAATTTAAGAAAATTAATTGTTTTCGTTGTTGTGCTCAACGGAACCAACGGTTTCTCTCATGTCGTGTATGAAATGTGTTGTGTTTTATGTATTGTAAGGTATTATTCCGATAAACGTTTCATTAATTTCTGCTAACAAAATAAAATACATTTTCTTCATTGCGTTAAGAATTTGTTTCTCTTCTTTTTTGCTCATTTTTAGTGCATTTTTGTGAGAATTTCTTGTATGTTATGTATTCCTTGAGTTAAAAGAATTGCCAAATATTTTTCATTTGTGCGAAAAAGCAACACAAAACTAATCAATTTTATGGCATTTTATAGCATTTATGGTCCATATTATAAATATAATGTCAAGTCTTTCAGATTAAATAGACTGCAAACATAGCTATGGAGTCAATGCGTTCAATGCGAGCCATCTCTCAATTCTCTCTCATCTCTCTCTCTCCTCTTCCCTCTTATCTGGTGTTTAGCTATCATTTGCGATGCCATCCCCTCCACAACACATACAGACTGTATATACAGACTGTATATACGACCCGAAACAAAGTTTTGACATCAAACCAGATGATAGCATATGGTCTTTATTTTTCATTTTTTGTTACTGTTTTTGCTCAACCATACCATCAGCCATAGCCACAAATGTGCAAAATGCTCGTAACATTGAGTTTTGGCAGTTAAGGCACACATTTATCGTAAACATTGAGTACACAATTGCTGAGACATTGCCGGCGCTTCTCTTAGATAATCCTTAAGTAAAACTAATGCTAAATAGTTTATGAGGCGTCAAGTATTCAAGTATTTAACTATTTTTTCTTAGAAAATATTTTTACTGCCTTTTTCTCTCTCATTATTATTATTAGTTTGCATTTATTGCATTCAAATCTACTATTTCTTTCCTATAGTCCTTCTTTTCAACTCTATTATTGTTTTTATTTTATTATAAAGAAGTTTTCATTTTATTATTTGTTTAATTTTCAATTGACACGAAAATTGCATTTTAGTTCAGTTTAGTCTTAAAAGTCTGTATTGTTTTGTGTAAATTATGTTATTAGAGAATTAAAATTGAATGCATTGTATGTTATATTATATTTAGTGTTCATAAAAATGAATGTTTTTTCGACAGAATGTTCTGAAAATTTTTATATACTTTTTTTATAACTTTATGTTTTCAGTAGAAAAGTGTATTTTCAAAGGAATTCTTAGCTTTTTATAGTTTAGAGGTTTTCCTATTCTCTCTTTCCATCCATTAGTGTTGAGACTATTCTTTACGTTTTGCTTATTATATCATTTAACACTTAGAGAAAACATACCAAACTGGTTTTTTGAGTTTACTAAACACAAAAATATAACCTCATTTATATTACTTCAATAACTCGTTTGTTACTCACTCTCCTTGCCGAGGAAGATCACGGGCAGTGGAGACGAGTTGTTGAATAGATATGTTTGTTATTATGTATTTCGGTGAACACATTGCCGTTATTATGATTATCTTGAATCCAGTTATGACACATTTGCGGCCATTTGGCTATATGTTGGCCGACACGAGTCACTAACTATCGCTGCTTTTTGTTGCTCTCCTATGTCCCAAATGCCTCAATCATAACACAATCTCTGTGTTGCTACTCATACTCCCTGTGCTTCACAGCAAACATACTGTCTCTCTGTATATTTTAAGGCTATTTTATATTGGACTCAGATCTGGCAAAAGTGATAATATAAGTGCTATTTTCTGGTAATGTTCTCATTGTTACCGAACAGTGCAGTACAGTATGTCTCTCACTCTCACTGCCACACTGTATAGCCATCTCTCAGCCTCCCTTTCCCTCTCTTTGTTCACAATCACTACAAACACTACTAAAACTTAATGGCTTTTCTCGACTCGTAGTAATAACTTATTATTATATTATACATAATATTATTATATTTTATTTCGTATATCGTTATAATAAAGTAGATATATA
>CAJPVJ010000271.1:0-29607 GCA_905397405.1 Oppiella nova
TTCAAAAATTTGTGATAACTTTCATCACCTCTTCACTCGAAACTCCAATAATAATGAAACAATTATTAATAGTTAAGCCATAGATTCGCTACGAATATAATAATTAGTAATCGCATTAAAAAAGAGAGAAAAATATTTCATTAAAAAGTGTGAAAAATTAAAAGCAATTCAGAGATAACTGCCATAAAAGAGATGAACAGATGAATCACGAGTAGTGCGTGATGGGAAGCGTGGGTGCGGTGGTCGAGGGCCAGGTGTGTGTGTCTACAAGAACTGGTCGCACCACTCGCCTAAGCACTGGCAGCAGTCCTTCGCCTGCTTGGCGTTCGCACCGCTCAAGTCCTTCAGCCACTCGACGAAGAGCTCCTGATTCTTCTTGAGCACCAGAAACTGTCCCAAAACCACGTAAGCCTATGAGTGGACACAAACAGACAGACAATTAGTACCACGCGTTGAGTGCGAAGACAATGAGTGGCAATACTTTGTCGAAACCCTTGGACTCCAACCTCTTGCCCAACACTTCTCCAATTCCTGCCAAATCCGTGACCGGCTTCTCGCCCATCGGTTCCGACACGAAGTTATGGTGTTTCTGCGATGTCGTCGACATTCTTCACCAGTTGTGTGCTTTCAATGGATTGGACGGCGAGTCGATTAGACGTCTATATGACCCAAACTTAACAACTAATTCAACGACAACTCAACGAACACTTCAAATCCGATTGATTTGTGTTTTTGTTTTGCATTCAAATGATGTCATCGATCATCACATCCTATACGAGTCACTCATATATAACGTCTCTACAATTCCCGCCTTTTCGGCCAACAATTCGTTGGTTTGAATGAAAAATTTAGGAAACTATTTATAAATCAGTTCATTGCATTCAATTCATACATTATGAGCACATATTTATGTGTATATAAGATGAACAAGGCATATTTCTGGTTTTAAAATTTTTAATAATAACATCATGGTTAAAACTCTGATAAGGGGGTTTGTAGTGTTTGTCCCCTAGTTTTTTTTCTCAATAACATAACAATTATTGTTTATATTGTAAGTCAATTAAAAAGCATTTAGACTATTTAATAAGATTTTATTTGTATCAAAAATCAATAGTAAAACATATTGATCAACTTAATTTAATAATTTTTAATTTCAAAGCAATGCTTGAAATGCAATGCTTTTTGTTATTGTATTCAAAAGTTTGCATAAATATAGACATAATTTGTTTGCAAACCATTTGTTCAGAAATGAAATCTCAACCAAATCCACGTTTTTCTCTAAATTGTGGTTTAATTTCAATTATAATTAGAGATAATTTAGTTGTCATTAAGTAATCCATCACAAGAGGAATATCATGTCTAAGGCTACGAAGAAGAAACACGTGACACAGGAAGTGCTCAATCACTTTGACTTACCACAAGATAATCAACAGATCGTAAAAGTATTTTTTTTAAATCTTTCAATAATTGCCTAAAAATAACGTATTATTGGATCAATTGAGGTGATAGCCAGTCGCGGCAATAATCTTCACCAAGTGGTGACCCCCGATGGCGACAATTATCTCGTATCGATGCCACCGAAGTTCCGTAAATGGATTTGGATTAAGAGAGGTTTGCGTGAGATTTGCATTTAGTTTACAATGGATTTATCATTTAAATTGGTTTCATATTCTTCAGGCGATTATCTGATTGTGGATCCGATAGAAGAGGGAAACAAAGTGAAGGCAGAGATCACTAATATATTACTGAAGGAACAAATCAAATACATTAAAGATGAGGGAAAATGGTCTGTGATTTGACTGCAAATGAATGACACTTTCATTGAACTGTCTTTCAAATGAATGCTTTGTTTGACAGGCCGTTGGCTTTTGAAGACAAGGATACCACTGATAGTGACTTGGATTCAGACAAACTCTATAGGAATACCAATAGGGATCAGGACATCGATGAGAGTTCCAGTAGTAGTGATTCTGATGAAGGGGACAGTGATGACGATAATGGAGATGCAGACCAAAGCAATGATAGCGATGACAACACTTCCAACAAATAGTTTGCGAAGAATTGCATACAAAAGAGATTTAATTGTTTTGTATTTATATTAAACTTTCGGATCAAATGTGGTATGAAATGACTTTTATATGAGAACTTCAATATAGAGATCATATTTATGTAAAATATTTGTATTAATGAAAATGTATGAAAATGTTTGAAAATCTAATGTATATTTTGATTAATTATTTTATTTAAAATAAAAATGATTTTTAACTCTTAATATGAGACCAATTGTTATCCGATATGAAGACAATTGTAAGACAAATGGTAACAAAGTCTTTGAGATGTGATAATTGGTGGCAAACCGTAAGCCCTTGACTGACGTAATACTTGTTTGGCATTCAATGCATGAAATGATTGTCGAAATGAAAACATATGAAAGAAATGTCAAAATTTGGTTTAAATTCATATTTTGTTAAACAAAACCATTTCAACGATAATTGCAATCAAAGACATCCAAAACACAACCAATTGGATGGCCACGAGATCCAAGAGTTTTACCACAACATCATCTCAAGTGCTGAAGAGTCGAAAGCGAAGAATAGGAAGAAATGCAAACCTGTTAGCAAAACTCATGAGGAAACTCACGGCAGGTTTATAAGTGATAATGGGATCAAATGCGACCAAATCTTTAAGATGTGTCAAAATGGTGACTACAATGGATGTGTTCAGTGGATTCGTATGGGATATGATATCAACACAACTGACCAATACTTGTGGACACCTTTGATGTGTAGTTCTTGTGCTGGACATCAAGACATCGTTCAGCTATTGCTCGACAATAAGGCAGACATTGGGCCGAAGGATAAGAGAGGAAGAAGTGCTTATGATTTGGCGCTCATTAGTGGACACAAACACATCTGTGACCTCATTATCAACCGACAAAAGAAGACTCAGACGCGTAACGAAGTGAACAATAAATTGGATTCAATTGGAAGTTCCGACTCTTCACGTGATCCCAAGAGATGCGATGTCTGTGGCTATCAGTACAATGGATGTGATGTCCGCCACAAGTGTTCAATTGTTCATCAAATTAGTGCCGAAAGCGGACAAAATTTCAATAAATACTATGAAATCTCTGAAAGCAATAAAGGCTTTCAAATGTTGTTAAGGAGTGGTTGGAGTCGTTCAGAAGGGTTGGGACCTAAGGGTCAGGGAATGAGAGCTCCCGTCAAGACAGTACTCAAGAGGGACCGCTTGGGTTTGGGCTTAAGTGATACCAAAAACAAACCAAAAGTCACTCACTTTAGTTCATTTGATCCCAAATCGGTGGACAATAATGTCAAACACAATAGGCTTTCAAAAGAGCGTCAACGAAGACAATCAGAGATTAGATTAAAACAAATGGAAATAAGATTTAGACAAGAATTCAAGTAAAATGTTTGGATTTTATTTATACATATTTTGTTAAGTAAACAATAAAACATATATTGCGGTAAAAATTTGTTATTTCAATGATTTGTTTTAAGTAGAAGTGAAATAGTTTTCAAATAAAAATCACTAATTAAAAGGAAAATGTCTTCAAAATTATATAATATATTAATTAAATATCAATGATTTGTTGTATGCTTTAAAAGAGCAAAAATACGGTATATTTTCATCCAATTTAGGCGACGAAACCATTGTGTTATTAAAATATCCATTTAATGACAATTAGCGACAAATAATGATTTAAATCACAGTATGTTTGCTGCAAAATGTTGTGATCCATGATTTGAATACAAAACAAATTTAATAAATTAAGAAAATATGAGTTCAGTCGACGTGATCCTGAAATATGAGGCGAACGAACCCTTCGGTTCTCGTGGCACAGAAGGGACAGATCGCTATGAAACCATTGGTGCCGTGAGGTATAGGCACTTGAGACCAGTACCTGAACACAACATACAATGCATATACAGGACTGTAGGGCAACATTGATAATACGTAATGAATTGATGGCAAACCTCGCAGTTTTATCTGAAGTCATGTGACCGCACGGGTTGAACGCAAAGTTAGGCTTCGCAGTGTCCACGTAGAGGGAGGGCTCGGTTCCCATAGTGAGTTTGGCGACGGGACTGATGTCGAGGCACATGGGACAGGTGCGACCGTTGGTGTTGCGGTTCTGACCCCAATCGTGCAGTCCCTGAACGTGACCGCAATGCAGGTAAACGTAGGGCTGTTTGTCGGCTTCGCTCAGAGACCCACTTCTTCGGGGTATCACAAGTGTGTTGAGACCTACAGGACATTGAGGTCGGGCGGCATTGAGTTCGTCGATCATCTCTTCCAAGTGCTTCTTCGTGGGAGAAGTGGTGAGTCCTTCGGATGAGCGCCACAGTAGAGTCGCACCGCACAGATCGATGAGAGTGCCATCAGTCAAGACATTGCTCTCGTTATCGATTTTGGTTCCCTTCTGAGCGGCCGAACGGGTCTCGCGAACAGAATATATTTCACCGCAAACCGATACCTCTCTCCAAACGCCTCCTAACTGTGGATTCGGTGCCTCACACGGCGAACAATTGGAAAATTTCGACTTTGGGTGCATTATTAGCACTCCATTTGTGGTCAAACCATCGATTTCCCCGTTCTGTTGCCATTTCGTTGCCTTTTCGCCTATTTTTCAACAATAAAATTACTTTCAAATAACATATCAAATAACAATAATAAACCTAAAAATATATTTCGTGACGAATCAAAGCCGGCGGCGTATATGCGGGCCCTATGAGGGGGCGACCGCTCGATGAGTATACGACAAGCAAAACGAGATATAGTGCTCTGTTGGACGAGTTTCTCGCCATTAGTTTTGTTTGGGTCGGAGACCAGAGTATCGATCACTACGAAGTCGATGGGACTTTCAGATGAACGACCGATCTATTAGACAATAATTCACGTTAATTGCAATGTTTGTAAAGCTATATATGTTTGACTGTAAACCTGAAACATATCAGTGTCTTCATCTGATTGGTATTCAACTATAATTGCTTGAGATCTGGAGAGAGTGTATGAAATCGAGTGCTGAGCCTTGTCTTGAATGGCCTAAAGTTGATTCAGTCAATCAGTAATTGATGTGAAAACTAGACCTCACTTATACAGTCTATCATATTATAATCACTCACTCGTGTCGATTGTGGCTGTTTCACGACATAGTGTTTGGATTTCTTAATTCCGTTAGCATTGGGTCTCTTATATAACAGATATTTGCTTTTCCGTCGACCTCTCTCTCCTTGAGGAAGGCCTCCATTATATCTGCAGTTCAATCATACAATTGTTGGACTGGTTTTTAATGGCAATTATAGACAATACAAACCCGAGTATAACGAGCTCCCCGTAGACCACGGGATAAGACTTTTGGTTATAAACTTTGAACTCATTGGCCATCAAAATAGGATTTGTAGACAAATTGGTTTCTAATTTATTGAAATCAATGTTTTGTGGCGAAGAAGGACCGGAACAACTCGTCGACCGATTGGCTGACAGTTTACTCGCACTCATCTGATGGCTCGCATTACTGCCCACTTCTGGTCTAAACAAATGTTCATTAGTTGTAACCATAAAAGCAGTCAAACAGTATAAAAGACAACAACAAAGCAAACAAATAGATTCAAACGTTTGTCACTATCTCTTGTAGTTTAGAGTTGAGATCAAAGTTTTAACAACTTTTATGTCGATAACAGTTATATTAAATATTTGTTGAGAGAAACTATACAACACTTACAGACTTATGTCTTCAAATCATATGCTGTTTATTTGCCATAAATTAACAAAAAGGGAAATAATTTTAACATTTATAACTCATTTGAGATGAAAAAGTGAAGTATTTATTAATAGAAGTAATTATTATGAAGAAAACAATGATAGCGATCACTAAATATTATGTTAGGCTTAAGAGTTAATTACTGTACAATCGTTTGTTGCCATAAACTGTGTTTTCATGAATTGAGTTACTGTTAAACAACTTTGGGTTTAATTTTGCATTTTATGAAATATTAATTAATGGCAACAAAAAACACAATTTAGTGAATAGTATTAGCTTTTATTTCCATAACTTATATCCGAGTCTTAAAACTTAAGGTTAAAATTAGGCCACAAGTCATGAGAAGTTTAATAATGAAATTAATTGCAAAACAGGTTTACGTTTAGGTTCTCAACCCTTATCTCACAATTTAATTGTATTTCGTTTTTTACAATAAGTTTTATACAATTTGTTATTTATTACAAAACTTTGGATAAGAAAATGCATTGTTTTTGATTAATACCAACATTTGTCAAACAAAATGCAACTAATTTTAGTCGAGACTTAATTTCATTTCATAGAGAGTTTGCACTTTCAATGAGTTTTCACTAAAATTTTGCGATGTTTTCAATGAACTCATTGTAAACTCATTGATAATATTATGCGACAAAACATTGCACTCAACCATCAATGCGACCAAAACTAGCCCTTTATTATCAGTTGTAATCATTTCACTTAAATAGCAATTCAATAATTCATTATCAAATGATTGCAATGCACTAAATGCACAAATGATACCAGATCAATTACAATGTCATCAATATAGGCTTTTGTCAATAGACTACATTTACATAAATATACCTAAATCTATACCCAATTTAATAGCATTTATATATTAGACATGAAACCCTCATAGCATTAACTGTAATACACTGATCAGTCAATTGTTGAGTGTATTTGCTTTGTGTTTGAATTCATATGAAACTAATGATACGATCGACACAATAATCATATCATAAAAACATTGCATATCTATAACTATAGTAATAGTAATAAATGATAATAACTGCAAACTCACGTCAAATGGTCGGGCATTTCACTGCACAATCAATACATTGAATCCAATCACACATATAGTTAACACTCGTTGTTATATTCATTCATAAATGCAATCAATGAATGAAACGATTGACGAAATCATTGAAACAATGAATGCATTTGAAGACAAAAAATGCAGTAATTTTTGTAACAATAATACTAATGATTGAGTCATACGTTTGACGATTGAAAACACTTATCGAAAGTGCAGTCAATTTGTTGTATAAGAGGCTATTGTGGCGACACTTGTGTCACAACACACCGTAAGTGCCATACATTAGCGTTCATTCATTCATTGGTCGACACCAGATGTCTCTCTTATATTCATTTTGTTGTCATTTCAAAGCAATTGTCATTTCAGGTATACAATAGTGTTGTAATAATACTATTAAACTATTAATTTTGATTATTTTGTAAAGTTTTCCCAACTTTTATATAAAAATTTATTGAAAAAATAAATAAACATTTGAAACCGATTTAGTTGTTTATAATTGAAGTTTTGTTTAAATGCTAACAAACAGACAATTGGTGTGAAAGTTGTGCAACGATTGCAACACTAGTGAAAACACCCCTCAAAAGCATACTCTATGTTGGCATCAGTTTTGATGTTTTAATGATACAAACGATTAATGAATTTGTTATTTATTTATAATTTATTTCTCATTTAATGAACACTTAATTGGTTTACGAGTGAAGAGTATCTGAGATGTCGGACGCGTTAGAGTCCGGTCAGGACTCGGGTCAGCAGTCGCTGCCCAATGAGGCGAACCTCCCGACTGTGGCTTTGGTTGACGTTCAGGTTGTCGTGAATTACATCCGACGAGTCATTCCGGCCCTTCTTGAGGAAGACAATGTCATCCATCCATCGCTGGAGGTGTGCCTTAGGAGTGACGCGACTGTCGACAAAATCCGCAAATTTATATCCGACGGACAAATGCGGTCTCTTCTCATCCAAAGATCGTCTTCAAAAGGTTTGTTTGAATTTGATTTGGTTTTGAAGTTATGTTTAAATGTATTGTCGGCTAAACAGAAGAGGAAGAGGTGTCGGAAGCGGGCGGTGACACAGAAGACAATGTCGTGTATTTGATCTCAGAAGAGGTCCGCTTTATGAACGCGAAGATCAATAGCGTTGTCCTCATAAAGAAAGGCCTGGTATTGGAGGCCGAGAAGAATATATCGACTCAACTGCGAGTCATGAATCTAAACGACTCGTCCCCTTATGAGACGCTCCACTCCTATGTGTCCGCAGCCGTCGCCCCGTATTTCAAGTCTTACGTCAAAGAGACCGGAAGAGCCGAAAGGTTTGTATTTTTGCCGGTTTTTACAGTTAATTTGATGTCATTCTGGGATTAATTTGTGACTCAATTACATCGACAGAGACGGCGACAAAATGGCGCCGACGGTAGAGAAGAAGATCGCGGAGCTAGAGATGGGTCTTCTGCATCTCCAACAGAACATTGATATCCCAGAAATCAGTCTTCAAATACATCCAATGGTTGTGTCGGTTATCAAGAAGTGCTCTGAAGATAAGCGACGAGTGATTGTCGACGAGTTCGGCGATAAAGTCAACGATTCTGTGTTCTTGAATCAACTCCAGAGTGGAGTCAATCGTTGGATTCGAGAGATACAAAAAGTGACAAAATTAGATAGAGATCCGTCCTCTGGAACCGCTATACAAGAGATAAGTTTTTGGTTGAATCTCGAGAGAGCCCTTCTCCGCATCCAAGAGAAGAGGGAGAGTTCAGAAGTGGCTATCACTTTGGAGATCCTGAAGAATGGAAAGCGCTTTCACGCGACCGTCAGTTTCGATGCCGACACTCGTCTCAAAGAAGCGCTTTCGACAGTCAGTGATTACAACCCTCTGATGAAAGACTTCCCGCTCAACGATCTGTTGGCGGCCACAGAACTCGACAAAATCAGAATTGCTTTGCAGTCGATATTTCAACACTTGAGGAAAATCCGAAACACGAAATATCCGATCAAAAGAGCGCTCAAACTAATGGAAGCCATCTCTCGGGACCTGATGTCACAAATGCTGAAAGTGTTGGGCACCCGACGAATGATGCACATCCCCTTCGATGAGTTTGAACGGGTGGTGTCCGCCTGTTTCGATGTCTTCATCACATGGGATGACGAATACGACAAACTTCAGGGCCTTATGAGAGATATCGTCAAAAAGAAGAGAGAGGAACACCTGAAGATGGTTTGGAGAATCAATTTGGCGCACAAGAGATTGCAGTCACGTATGGAACAAATGCGCAAATTTCGTCGACAACACGAACAGCTCCGGGCAGTCATTATTCGTGTCTTAAGACCGACCGTTAAAAGTGTCAAAGAAGGCGAACCCATAAGTGATGGCAACACTGAAAAGGATTCCACACTTTCTTCGTTCGATTCGGCGGACATGAATGCCATCGAAGAAGTGAACTCTGCGTACGAACTCGTCAAAGAAGTGGATGCGCTCGACATCAGCAAAGAAGGAACCGATTCGTGGGAGGCGTCGATGAAGAGATACGAAGAACGCATCGATAGAGTCGAGGCCAGGATTACGGCTAAACTGCGAGATCAGTTGGGAATCGCTAAGAATGCCAACGAAATGTTCAGAATATTCTCGCGATTTAACGCTCTATTCGTTAGGCCTCATATTCGCGGCGCTATTCGTGAATATCAGACACAACTGATCCAAAGAGTTAAGGACGACATCGAATCGCTTCACGAGAAGTTTAAAGTCCAATACCCGCAGAACAAGGCCTGCAAAATGAGTCGCGTCAGGGATTTGCCGCCCGTTTCCGGGTCTATCGTTTGGGCGAAACAAATCGAGAGACAACTCTCTGTTTATATGAAACGCGTTGAGGATGTGTTGGGCAAGGGATGGGAGAATCACGTCGAGGGCCAGAAGCTAAAGAGCGACGCCGACAGCTTCCGAATGAAACTCAACACTCAGGGAATATTCGACGAGTGGACACGAAATGTGCAACAAAGACAACTCAATGTCTCCGGAAGAATATTCAATATCGAAAGCTTTCGGTCCAAAAGTGGAAAGGGAAGTGTTCTTAAGCTTCGCGTCAACTTTATGCCCGAAATCATAACTTTGGCCAAAGAAGTGCGAAACTTAAGGAGTTTAGGCTTTAGAGTGCAGTTAGCGATCGTCAATAAAGCCCATCAGGCGAACCAACACTACCCGTTCGCCGTCTCCCTCATCGAAACAGTGAAGTCCTATGAGAGGGCGTGTGAGAAAGTGGAACAGAGACCCACTGTCGCCCTTCTCGTGGCCGGCCTTAAGAGAGACGTTCAGGACTTGATTGCTGAAGGCGTTGGACTCGTTTGGGAATCATATAAAAGAGACTCTTATGTCCAAAGACTGGCGGAAAGTGTATTCAATTTCCAGGAGAAAGTGGACGAACTATTAGACGTCGCCGAACAGATTGAAGTGGAAGTCCGAAGTATTGAGGGCTGCAGTTATAGTACAACTGTTTTGTCTGAAATTCTCAATAAGATTCAGAAAGCCGTCGACGACTTGAGTTTACAGAGATATTCCAATTTAAGCGAATGGGTCACCCGTTTGGACGAAGACATTGAGACTAAACTTGCGGTTCGTCTCGAGGCTGGAATTAAGGCGTGGACTCAAGCGCTGTTTAGCAACCAAGAAGACGATATGGATGTTCTGACGGACACTGACTCGCCGACCACTACTGTCGTGAAACCCGGCGGAGATCCGAAGATTCAGAAAATGATTCATGAGATCCGTATCACGAATCAAGTGATGTATGTGAGTCCCAGTGTAGAGGAGGCCCGCTTTGATTTGATGCAACAGCTGTTCGCGTGGGAGAACGTTGTGCTCACTCTCAACCGAATCGAAAGCACTCGATATCAGGTCGGGTTAGACAGACCGGTGGCCCCGCAATACAGAGACCTATTGAATCGGATGCCTGAAGGGGTGAATGTTCTCGAAGCCGCCTATGAAGCCATCGAAAATAAAATCAAACAAATGCAGGAATATATCACTCAATGGTTGACATATCAGTCCCTTTGGGACCTTCAGCCCGATATGCTGTACACTAAACTCGGAGAGAATATCTCTCTTTGGATGAATACTTTGGTTGAGATAAAGAAGTCGAGAACTACTTTCGATACGACGGAAACCCGTAAAGAGATCGGACCCATAGTCGTGGACTACGCCAAAGTGCAGTCCAAAGTGACGCTCAAATACGACTCGTGGCATAAAGAGGTTCTGAGCAAATTTGGCGGACTATTAGGCACTGAGATGTCAGGTCTGCACCAAATTATCTCTAAGTCGAGGAGCGAATTAGAACAGCACTCCATCGACACGGCCAACACCAAAGATGCCGTCACTTTCATTACTTACGTCCAGTCGCTTAAGAATAAGACGCGGCAGTGGGAGAAACAGGTCGACACATACAAAGAGGGACAAAGGATTCTGGAGAGACAGCGCTTCCAATTCCCCAATAATTGGCTTCACGTCGACAACATTGAGGGCGAGTGGAGTGCTTTCAATGAGATTATGAAACGCAAAGACGCGTCGATTCAACAACAGGTGTCGAGCCTTCAAGTGAAGATTGTGGCCGAAGACAAGTCAGTTGAGTCGCGAACTCTAGACTTCCTTCACGAGTGGGAGAGAGGAAAGCCAGTCGAGGGGTCGGCGTCTCCTAAAGAAGCGTTGAATCGGTTGACTATTTTCGAGACAAAATTCAATCATCTGAGAGAAGATCGCGATAATGTCTTGAGAGCCAAAGAGGCCCTCGAATTACTAGAACCCGGTTTGGCTCCCGTCAGCGCCAGTGATGAGAAACTTCAGGTCGCGCTCGAAGAACTTCAGGACTTGAAGGAAGTTTGGACTGAATTGTCTAAAGTTTGGGAACAAATTGATTTACTAAAAGAGTTGCCGTGGCTTTCAGTACAGCCTCGAAAACTGCGGCAACAATTGGATGGACTTATGGCTCAATTGAAGGACATGCCGGCCCGCCTCAGACAATACGCGTCGTATGATTTCGTGAAACGAGTGCTTCAGGCGTACACGAAGTCAAATATGTTGATCATTGAACTCAAATCAGATGCTCTCAAAGAGCGCCATTGGAAGCAATTGACGCGTCAACTGAATGTTCGTTGGGTTCTGTCTGAACTGACTTTAGGACAGGTCTGGGACGTGGACCTCCAGCGAAATGAGCCCATTGTTAAGGACATTATACTTGTGGCTCAGGGAGAGATGGCTCTCGAGGAGTTCCTGAAGCAGGTTCGGGAGGCCTGGCAGACATATGAACTCGATTTAGTTAACTATCAAAACAAGTGCCGAATTATTCGCGGATGGGATGACCTCTTCAACAAAGTGAAGGAACACATCAACTCAATCACAGCAATGAAACTCTCGCCCTATTATAAGGAGTTCGAAGAGGACGCCCTGTCGTGGGAGGAGAAGCTCAACAGAATTAACGCTCTCTTCGATGTCTGGATTGACGTCCAGAGACGTTGGGTTTATTTGGAGGGCATATTCAGCGGTAGTTCAGATATCCAGGCCTTACTGCCCGTCGAGACCTCACGTTTTCAGTCAATTAGTTCAGAATTTTTGACTTTAATGAAGAAAGTGTCCAAAAGTCCAATGGTTATGGATGTCCTCAATATTCCTGGCGTTCAGCGCTCTCTGGAGAGATTGGCCGACCTTTTGGGCAAAATTCAAAAAGCTTTGGGAGAATATCTGGAAAGAGAGAGGTCTTCGTTCCCGCGATTCTACTTCGTTGGCGACGAAGATTTGCTTGAAATTATCGGAAACAGTAAAAACATTCCTCGACTTCAGAAACACTTTAAGAAGATGTTTGCCGGCGTCTCGTCTATTATTCTCAATGAAGACTTCACTTCAGTGTTGGGCTTATGCTCTAAAGAGGGCGAAGAAGTTCGCTTTTTTACGCCCATCTCTATCGTCGAACACCCGAAGATTAATGAGTGGTTAAGTCTTCTGGAGAGGGAAATGCGTATAACATTAGGCAAACTGTTGGCGTCGGCGGTCGCAGAAAGCGCTCCATTCAAGAGCGGAAATATAGAAATCGATAAATTCGTCAAATGGTTGGACTCTTTCCAGGCGCAGGTCATTGTTCTGGCGGCACAGATATCGTGGTCTGAATACGTGGAGAACACTCTCTTACAGATCAGTAATCAAAATCTGAAAACTTGTGAATTACTGGAGAATGTGTTGCAATCTGTGGAACTGACTCTTAAAGTGTTGGCCGACTCTGTTCTTCAGGAACAGCCGCCTCTTCGGCGCAAAAAGTTAGAGCATCTCATCACTGAATTCGTCCACAAGAGAGACGTGACGCGAACTCTCATCAAAAACAATGTCTGCTCTCCGAAGTCCTTCGACTGGTTGTCTCAAATGAGGTTCTACTTTGACCCCCGACAGCACGATGTGCTCCAACAGCTGTCCGTCCATATGGCGAACGCAAAGTTCAACTATGGCTTCGAATACCTCGGAGTTCAGGACAAACTCGTTCAGACGCCGCTCACTGATCGCTGTTATCTAACTATGACTCAAGCATTGGAGTCAAGACTCGGCGGCTCTCCCTTCGGACCGGCCGGCACTGGAAAGACTGAATCCGTCAAAGCATTAGGCAATCAATTGGGAAGATTTGTTCTCGTCTTCAACTGCGACGAGACATTCGACGTGCAGGCCATGAGCCGTATATTTGTAGGTCTGTGTCAAGTGGGGGCCTGGGGTTGCTTTGATGAGTTCAATCGACTGGAGGAGCGAATGTTGAGCGCTGTCTCTCAACAGATTCAGATGATTCAGGAGACGCTTAAGAATCTGCAAAACAAAACCGAATTAACTGTAGAACTGATCGGAAAACAGGTCCGAATCAACGCCGATATGGCCATCTTCATAACTATGAATCCCGGATACGCCGGACGGTCTAACTTACCCGACAATCTCAAGAAACTGTTCCGTTCGCTGGCTATGAATAAACCCGACCGACAACTCATCGCTGAAGTCATGCTATTCTCCCAGGGCTTCAGAACAGCCGAGAAGTTGGCCACAAAAATTGTCCCGTTTTTCAAACTCTGTGACGAACAGCTCTCCAACCAATCCCACTATGACTTCGGCTTAAGAGCCCTTAAGAGTGTTCTCGTCAGCGCCGGTAATATTAAAAGAGATAGGATTCAGAAAATCAAAGAAGATATGAGAGAGAGGGGTGAAGGCGACAAAATAAATGAGGGTTTGATTGCTGAACACCTGCCCGAACAAGAAATCCTTATTCAAAGTGTTTGTGAGACAATGGTTCCCAAATTAGTCGCTGAAGACATTCCGTTGCTTTTCTCACTTCTGTCGGACGTCTTCCCTGGAATTAAGTACACGAGGGCTGAGATGAAGGGACTTAAGGAGCAAATCATGAAAGTGTGTCAAGAAATGTATTTGGTTTGTGATTACGAGTCCGAGACTTCCAATGAAGACAATAACGCGAGCTCTTGGATGGCAAAAGTGCTGCAATTATACCAAATATCTCAACTAAATCACGGCCTAATGATGGTGGGCCCGAGTGGGAGCGGCAAATCGACGGCCTGGAGGGTTCTCCTCAGAGCACTCGAACGCTATGAAGGTGTCGAAGGCATCGCTCATGTGATCGATCCAAAAGCTATATCCAAAGAAGCACTTTATGGCACTCTTGACCCGAACACTCGCGAGTGGACAGACGGTCTGTTTACGCATATTCTGCGCAAAATCATTGATAACGTGAGGGGAGAGATCAACAAAAGGCAATGGATTATATTTGATGGAGACGTCGACCCCGAATGGGTTGAGAATCTCAACAGTGTTTTAGACGACAATAAACTACTGACTCTTCCAAACGGTGAGCGACTGAGTATTCCTCCAAATGTTCGCATTATGTTTGAAGTACAGGACCTTAAGTACGCCACTTTGGCCACTGTCTCGCGGTGTGGTATGATTTGGTTCAGTGAAGATGTTTTGTCGACTGAAATGATTTTTGAGAACTTCTTCTTGAGATTACGAAACATTGCTTTAGAAGACACTGAAGACGACTTCCCAACCTATGGCTCAAAGAAAATACGGTCCGATAGTGACGGCAATCAGTCTGAAGTACAACATCCAGGCCTTCAGACACAACATGATTTTGCAAATATATTACAGCCGTTCTTCACATCCGATGGTCTCGTTGTGAGAGCTCTAGAGTTTGCCTCAAAACAGGAACATATCATGGATTTCACGCGATTACGAGCGCTGAGCAGTTTGTTCTCAATGTTGAACCAGTCGTGTAGAAACATATTGAACTACAACCACAATCACCCGGACTTCCCGATGCAACACGACATACTCGAGCGCTATATCCCCCGATCCCTAGTCTACGGCCTCTTGTGGTCGTTCGCCGGCGACGCGAAGCTTAAAGTGAGGAGCGATTTGGGAGACTTCATCCGAAGCATTACTACCATTCCCTTACCACCCGCCACCTCAGCCCTGCCTCTCATTGACTATGAGGTGACTTTCAACGGCGAGTGGTCTCTCTGGCAGAACAAAGTTCCCCAAATTGAAGTGGAAACCCATAAAGTGGCCGCACCTGATGTTGTGGTCCCTACTGTCGACACAGTACGACACGAATCACTATTGAATACATGGCTCGCAGAACACAAACCACTAGTCCTGTGCGGACCTCCCGGTTCTGGAAAGACTATGACATTATTTAGTTCATTGCGTTCACTGCCAGACATGGAAGTGGTTGGCCTTAACTTTTCGAGCGCTACTACTCCTGAGCTATTATTGAAGACTTTTGATCACTACTGCGAATACCGAAAGACACCGAACGGAGTGGTATTGTCTCCGATACAGATCGGAAAGTGGCTCATATTGTTCTGCGATGAAATCAATTTACCCCAAATCGACAAATATGGAACCATTCGAGTGATATCCTTCTTAAGACAACTGGTCGAATGCGGCGGCTTTTATAGGACTACTGATCAGACTTGGGTTAAGTTGGAAAGAATTCAATTCGTCGGCGCCTGTAATCCGCCCACAGATCCCGGCAGAAAGCCGTTGTCCCACAGATTCTTGCGTCACGTGCCCGTCATTTATGTCGACTATCCGGGAGAGACATCTCTTAAACAAATTTACGGCACATTCAATAGAGCTCTCTTAAGGATAGTGCCGGCGCTCAGGGCTTATGCCGAACCGCTGACCGCAGCTATGGTTGAGTTTTATTTGATATCACAAGAGAGGTTCACTCAAGACATGCAACCGCATTATGTGTACTCTCCGCGAGAACTGACGCGTTGGGTCCGCGGTATCGTTGAGGCCATCAGACCCCTCGAGACCCTTACAGTCGAAGGTCTGGTGCGTTTGTGGGCTCACGAAGCACTCCGTCTATTTCAGGACCGTTTGGTCGAAGACTCCGAACGCATTTGGACGGACGAGAACGTGAATATCGTGGCACTCAAACACTTCCCTAATATTGACAAACAGGCGGCTCTACAGCGACCCATACTTTACAGCAATTGGTTGTCCAAAGATTACATTCCCGTCGACCGCGAAGTGTTGCGTGAGTTTACCAAAGCGCGGCTCAAAGTGTTTTATGAAGAAGAGCTCGACGTCTCTCTCGTGCTGTTCAATGAAGTGTTGGATCACGTGTTGAGAATCGACCGAATCTTCCGTCAACCTCAGGGTCACGTCCTCCTGATTGGTGTGAGCGGTGCCGGAAAGACAACACTCTCTCGATTCGTCGCGTGGATGAATGGGTTGAGTGTCTTTCAGATCAAAGTTCACAACAAGTATTCGGCCGCAGATTTCGACGAAGATTTGCGTCAAGTTCTGAGACGTTCCGGTTGTAAAGACGAGAAGATTTGTTTCATTTTAGACGAGTCTAATGTTATGGACTCTGGATTTCTCGAAAGAATGAACACATTGTTAGCCAATGGAGAAGTGCCCGGACTTTTCGAGGGCGACGAATACACTACTCTTATGACTCAAATCAAAGACTCCTCACAAAGGGAAGGCCTTATGCTTGACTCCAATGAAGAACTCTATAAATGGTTTACACATCAAGTGATAAAAAATCTTCACGTCGTCTTCACAATGAATCCCTCGTCTGAAGGCCTCAAAGACCGGGCGGCAACCTCTCCGGCGCTCTTCAATCGATGTGTTCTCAATTGGTTCGGCGACTGGACTAATGAGGCCCTCTTCCAAGTGGGCCGAGAGTTCACATCTAAGCTCGACATCGATAATACCAAATACGTTGCGCCGCAATATTTCCCGTCAGCCTTCCTTGGGTTTACTGCCACTCCTAACCATAGGGACGCCGTTATCAATGCATTCGTGTATATCCACCAAACCCTACACCACGCAAACGAACGACTACTCAAAAGAGGTGGAAGAGTGACGACTATAACTCCTCGACATTATCTCGATTTCATTAACCATTACGTGAAACTCTATTACGAGAAGTGTTCAGAACTGGAAGACGAACAGTTGCACCTCAACGTCGGTCTCTCGAAGATCAGAGAGACTGTCGAACAGGTGGAGGAACTGCAGAAGTCGTTGGCCTCGAAAAGTAATGAATTGGAGGCTAAAAATCAAGCGGCGAATGCGAAGCTCAGAGAAATGCTTAAAGACCAACAGGAGGCCGAACGCCGTAAAGTCAAGTCACAGGAGCTGCAGATTATGCTTAAGGTATTGATTGTCTTTCATGACTAATATAGTCCCGAAACACTATTAATGTAAATGACTGCCAATTGATTAGAAACAAGAGGCGTCTATCGCTGAGAAGACCAATGATGTGATGGCAGACTTGGCTAAAGTGAAACCAGCAGTAGAAGAGGCACAACAAGGTTTGATACCATTCGAGACTATCCTCACATTAACTGCTAATCAAACTTACATTTCACGCATTACTCGACTCGTAGACCGCACTATAAATCACTATCAAATGAATTACTTATTTTGCTTTTAAACCCTCTGCTGTTGCTATGATTTGTTATATGATTTTGTTTTAATTTGGATTATGTTTTGGTGTTTATCCCATTATAGCGGTGCAATCAATTAAAAAGCAGAATTTAGTAGAGGTTAGGTCTATGACTAATCCTCCGCCAGCCGTTAAGTTAGCCCTCGAATCCATTTGTCTTTTGTTGGGAGAGTCGACCACCGAATGGAAAGTTATTCGTTCGGTTCTGATGAAAGATAATTTCATCTCAACGATAGTTAATTTCCAAACCGATGACGTGACGTAAGAATTGATTATTTTAATTATTTATTACACATATAGCGGTGAAAGCCATAAAACGGCAACATTTAGTCGAAGTACGATCAATGAGTAACCCTCCACTTCCGGTCAAGATATGTCTGGAATCGATCTGTTTGTTACTCGGAGAGCCCTCTCAAGAGTGGAGACTCATCAGAAGTGTCATCATTCGCGAGAACTTTATCTCAAATATAATATGTTTTTCCGCTGATTACATATCGTAAGACTTGTGCCTAAAATTGGTTTTCATTTCGTGGATGTCTTTGATTTTGTTTTCACTGAGATTTTATTGGATTTATATTTTATTGTCAATTAATTTCTTAATCCATTCTTATATCCGATTATTAAACAATTTCATTGCTTATCTCTTTCATAGCGATGACATCCGACAGAAAATGATTAACAAATACCTCAATAATCCGGATTACAATTTCGAGAAAGTGAACCGGGCCAGTCTAGCGTGTGGACCACTGGTGAAATGGGCAATAGCCCAGGTGAATTACGCCGATATGCTCAACAAAATCGAACCGCTGAGGAATGAATTGAACAGTTTGGAGGCCGAGGCGCAGATCAATAAGAATCAGGCCATAGAGACCGACAGAATTGTGGCCCAATTGGAGAAGAGTATCGCCGCCTATAAGGAGGAGTACGCAAACCTTGTCAGTCAGGCCCAGGCTATCAAAGCCGACTTGGCTTCAGTCCAGTCCAAAGTGGACCGAAGTATTGCACTCCTCAAGAGTCTGAGTAATGAGAGGGAGAGATGGGAGCAGTCGAGCGAAACATTCAAAAGCCAAATGCAGACCATTGCCGGCGATGTATTGCTTTCATCGGCTTTCCTCGCATACGCCGGTTATTTCGATCAACAATATCGACAAAATCTGTTCAACAGCTGGTGCTCTCATTTACAACAAGTGAATATTCTGTTCCGATCGGATTTGGCGCGAACTGAGTACCTGTCCAGTGCTGATGAGCGGCTCAGATGGCAAGCAAACAATTTGCCGACCGATGACTTGTGCACTGAGAACGCTATTATGTTAAAGAGATTCAACAGATATCCACTTATTATCGACCCGTCCGGACAGGCGACTAAATTCTTGTTAAGTGAATACGAGAGTAAACGCATCACAAAAACCAGTTTCCTGGACGACTCGTTCCGCAAAAATCTCGAGAGTGCTCTCCGTTTTGGTAATCCATTGCTGGTTCAGGACGTCGAGAGTTATGACCCGATATTGAATCCAGTCTTGAATAGAGAGGTTCGAAAGACTGGCGGAAGAGTTCTCATTACTTTAGGCGATCAGGACATCGATCTCTCGCCCTCTTTCTGCATATTCCTATCGACCAGAGATCCAACGGTTGAGTTCCCGCCAGACATCTGTTCGCGCGTCACTTTTGTCAACTTCACGGTCACCCGAAGTAGTCTTCAGTCTCAATGTCTGAATCAAGTATTGAAAGTCGAGAGACCGGACATCGATGAGAAGCGCTCAGATTTGCTTAAACTTCAGGGAGAGTTTCACGTTAAGCTCCGACAGCTTGAGAAGTCATTACTACAGGCGTTGAATGACGTAAAGGGACGCATATTGGATGACGACTCCATTATCAGTACTCTCGAGAAACTGAAGAACGATGCGGCGGACATCTCGAAGAAAGTGGAAGAGACGGATAAAGTGATGGCAGAAGTGGACACTGTTTCGCAGCAGTATATGCCGTTATCGCAGGCCTGCAGCTCCATTTACTTCACTCTGGAGGGCCTAAATCAGGTGCATTTCCTCTATCAATATTCTCTGCACTTCTTTTTGGACATATATCACGACGTTTTGACGAACAACCCGTTACTCAATAACATGACTGAACCCAACGCTCGACTATCAGCTATAACTCATACGCTCTTTGAGGTGAGTTTTCACATCAATTGAGTTGATTTGTATTTAAATTAAACGTTTCATTCAATGGATCATTAGGTGGTCTACCAAAGAGTGACGCGAGGAATGCTTCACGAGGACTGGTTGGTGTTCGCACTTCTGTTGTGCAAAATATATCTGCGAGTCTTCTCAAAGTACTTAAACATTATTGCATTACTGGCAACTTCACTAAACCTTTAATCTCCATTTCCAGTGAACTTAACTTTGAGGTCGAATTCAATCATCTGATGCGAGGTCGCGAAGGCATTCTTCCGGGACAGCCAACCATTCATGTCGAAGGACTCAAATCAGATCAATTGGAAGGCGCAACCGCTCTCTCAAAGTTGGTCTCATTTAAGTCACTCCAAGAAAACATCAATTCATTGAAAGACTTTGAAGATTGGGTTCAAAACAGTTCTCCGGAAACATGTGTTCCACAGCTATGGGAAGAGTCCAAACCACTCACACCTATCGGCACAGCAATGCATCAGCTATTAGTGATCCAAGCGTTTAGACCGGACAGAGTCATAGCAATGGCCAATCGAGTCATTCACGCCATACTTGGCTCTGATTTCTTACACGCGGCCGAAGCTGAGCTCAATTTGGGGGCAATTATTGAGAAAGAGGTTAAGGCGTCGACTCCTATACTCATGTGTTCGGCCCCAGGATATGATGCCAGCGGTCGTGTGGATGATCTCGCGGCTGAACTCAACAAAACTATTACATCCATAGCTATCGGATCGGCTGAAGGGTTCAGTCAGGCGGAGAAGGCCATCAACTCTGCCTCCAAGAGTGGCAAATGGGTTCTCCTTAAGAACGTTCATTTGGCGCCTCAATGGCTGATCCAACTCGAGAAGAAACTCCACACTTTGCAAACCCACCCGACGTTTAGACTTTTCCTGACTCTGGAAATCCATCCCAAAGTACCGGTAAATCTGTTACGCGCCGGAAGAATATTCGTTTTCGAGCCGCCGCCAGGAATCAGAGCTAATCTGTTGCGAACATTCAATACAATCCCGGCCTCAAGAATGATGAGACCACCCAATGAAAGATCGCGACTCTATTTCCTGTTGTCGTGGTTTCACGCCATCGTTCAGGAAAGGCTCAGATATTGTCCGCTCGGATGGTCTAAAAGCTATGAGTTTAACGATTCGGATCTACGCGTGGCCTGCGATACACTCGACACTTGGATCGATACGGTGGCGATGGGAAGGACTAATTTACCGCCAGAGAAGGTCCCCTGGGATGCAATCGGCATACTATTCGGTCAATGCATATATGGCGGCAAAATTGATAACGATTTCGATCAGAGATTATTGACTTCTTTCATCAATAAGTTGTTCACTGCGAAGAGTTTTGATCCAGAGTTCGCTTTAGTGTCTGGAGTGGAGGCACCCGAAGGCGGAAAGACTTGTATTTCAATACCTGAAGGAATTCTACGCAGAGATCAGTTCTTGAATTGGGTGGAAACGCTTCCGGACCGTCAGATGCCGTCGTGGTTAGGACTGCCCAACAACGCCGAGAAAGTGCTTTTGACTAATTCTGGAACAGATCTGATCGCAAAACTTCTTAAACTACAACTACTCGAAGACGACGACGACTTAGTCATGCAATCGCAAGAAGGAGTCAAAGCCAAACGCCATTCCTCTGACGGCAGACCCGCGTGGATGAGAACTCTGTTGAATAGCGCCTCCACTTGGCTTCGAGTCGTTCCCAATAGTTTGCAAACAATGAAGAGAACCTCCGATAACATCAAAGAACCTCTTTATCGATACTTTGAGCGCGAAGTGAATATTGCGTCGAAATTGCTTCAAGTGGTGAGACATGACTTGGAAGACGTGCAGCACATCTGTCGCGGAGAGAAGAAGCAGACCAATCATCACAGAGAGATCATCGCCTGTCTCGCTAAGGGAATGATTCCCAACCATTGGCGCAAATATACAGTTCCGCAAACCTGTACTGTCATCCAATGGATCACTGACTTCACCGATAGAGTAAAACAACTGCAGAAAGTGTCGTCCACTGCGAGTCCCAATCTGAAGGTCTGTTTACTGTTGTGTACATTTGAATAGATTTCTAAACATGTGTTGCAAACAGAATCTGAACATATGGTTGGGCGGACTCTTCAACCCCGAGGCTTACATAACAGCGACGCGTCAGTTCGTGGCGCAGGCCAACGGCTGGTCTTTAGAAGAGCTATTCCTCGAAGTCTTAATTTCTGATTCCGATAAGAAGAATGTCTCGGAGGACGGAACCTTTGGAGTGACAGGTATTGAAACATAAATTGTAAACATGGACACACATTGAACTAAACACTAATTGTGCGACAAATAGGTCTCAAACTACAGGGCGCGCAGACCAAACACAACAAACTCTACCTGTCGTCCACTATATTCACTGATTTGGCGCTCACTTCCCTTCGTTGGATTCGGTATTTTTATGATTACTCATTTCACTGAGAGTTGTACTCAAATGACAATCCATTTCAGAGCTAATGCCGATGCGAAGCAATCCAACAAAAAGGTGACACTACCGGTGTATCTCAACTCAACTCGAGCCGAACTCTTGTTTTCCGTGGACCTGGAGTTGGGGGACAATCAAAACGCTTACAGTTTCTACGAAAGAGGCGTCGCATTCATGTGTTTGAGTGCAATCGGATAACCAATCCGTTTATTACTATCAATACTTCCTTTAGTTACACAAAAACTATTTCAAATTTGTTTTATTAATCATTTTATAAATGTTTTCAATCAAACAAAATCTGATTGAAAGGCTTTAAAAGGCTATTATTTGGTACGAAATCAAAATAATTATTTATCAATAAATTGCTTTTATCTATATTTCTTTGAATCCTGTGTTTGAGTTCTTTCAATGCGTTTCTCTCTTGAATTCTATGCGATATCTTCCCGAAAGTCCATTGACTTAACACAGCGTTCACTGCAATCAACTGAATCTCTTGAGAGCTCAGACTAAACACAATTATATTCATTTCACTCCACTTTTTACTCAAACTCCAGATTCGTTTCGATATATTTTGAGTGAATTTTATAACAAGTTTTATGCTTTGCTTTGATCTCCATTTGGGAGATATTCTTAAGAAAGCAGACAATCGTATGGATTGCAAGAGAACTCTTTCGAAGATATTTTTGACAACAATTTTCATGTCATTTACTCTATTATCCAAAACAATACATGAGATGTGAAGGGGTATCTGTCCTGCAATACAATTACAATCAATGAGTTGCGGAACAATAGTGTGTTTAAGAAAAAAAACTTACTTAAAATGGTTGCCATAATCAATTTGAGCGATGCGTTTGGATTGCAATTAAATGAATTCAAAATGTTTTGCTCTTTATATATGGAGTAATCGGCGGAAACACTGAGAGCTTTGATATCAATTTGATGGCCACAGAACTGCAACTCATTACTGATCGCAACATGAGATCCATTGATAGGAAAGTTAGTCTTAAGTTTGTGCCAATTTATTCTTAGGTTGTATTCATTGAATCCGTTTAACATGAGGTTAACGATAGCCTGTGCCCTCGCGAGTGAAGGCGTGATGAACAAGAAGTCGTCCGCTTGGATGAGACGTACTTCTGAGGACTGAAGTCCAAAATCATTGAAGTAATGCTTAGCCAACGACTCGATATATATTGAGCACAATTCACTTGATATCATTCCTCCCTGTCTTATACCGGACTTCATGTGATAATATGAATGTTTCCCGGTTTTGATGATTGCTTTGAAAATATAAGTTTTTATATAATTCTTCATTTGTTGGCATTTATAGGACTTTTCATATACTTTGGGAACAATAATACAATTCCGAAGTTTTATATTGTTTTTGAATGCAATTTCTTGTAATGATTTCGTGTCACTTGTGTCCACATAATGAATGTGTTTAACAAGGAGTCTATTATGAGCTTTAATTATGTGATCAAACTCTTTGATTGTGATCTCATTATTCAATGAAATCGATTCAAACGAGTTGTCAATTATTTGAAACATTTTGTTTTGATTAATAGATGGGTAACAGTCGGCAATATCGGCGCGAATGAAGTATAGCTTATCATTAGGTTGCGAATGATTTAGTGATTTTAATGCAATCATATTTTCATGCAATGATTGTTTACCATTCAGTGAATTGTTAGAGATATTGAATCGGATTCGCTTAAGAATAATGAGAATCATGTGAAGCAAACTTTTCAATTGCTTTTCATCCGTCTGTACACTAGCCTTAAGTCTATTGATTTGTCTAAAATCTCTCGTTTTTGGCACAAAACGATGTGAAGACAGACTTAACAACTTTGAAGAGTCTTCGGGAATAACGTCTGAAATATGGTTATAATTAATTGAAACGAAATGCTTTTCACCGATTAATTTGTTTAAGGCTTTGGTTTGCATTTGACTCCATACGTCAAACCGGTAGAAAAATAGCTGCGATTTATTGGTCGCAGTTTCGGTGATATAAAACTTGGACTTCAGAATTGTCATCAAATACTGAACTAACCATTGGATCATAGCATCCATTATCACCCAAACTACGGGAGTATCGATAAACTCGCGCAACCATTCAATTTCATTCAATTGGATGTCTTTCCTAATATCAGAGACATATAAAACAGTATTCAAACCGCAAGTGATTAAAAGTTTGCAATTCTTATAAAATGTATTAAAATTGGATTTAGTGCCAAACAATTGAACGGGAATTACATAATAGAGAATTGAATACATAAATTGAATCATCTGTTTGTGAGTGGTGTATAAGTTGAGAGCTGAACACAAATCATAAGCATATTTATCAAAATATCCCGAATCTATTGGACATAATTTGTCCAAAAGTTTATCAAAACGACAACTTTTATGCCTAACAATAATGTGGTTAAGCAATGGGAACAACTGCTTCTTGGACTCAACCGTTAATACGCTGGTAATCAACGGATTAGTGAATATATGTGTAAATAATTGATGCGATTGTAAGCAATGTTTGCTTAAAATAAAGCTTTCATTGAAACGACCGCTCGATTGACGCGAATATAGCATTGATTTGCGGCTTAACTGACACTTGACTGCCGGCGAGACATGACTTCCTCCCAAACGCTTCCCAACACGTCTTCGCTCTTCATTTGATGTCTCATTTGAGTTGGTCTCACAGTTAACACCACTTCTCACCTCATTATTAGCGATCAGTCTCTCAATAGACTTCAATGTCTTGTGATTCTCGATGTTTACGAGTCTTTCGTTTTGACCACAATTTGAGATCAGTTTAAAATCTTTGGAATAATTCCAGACTATATTACAAATACTTGATCCGAGGGTTTGCTGAAGAGTGTTGACACAAATCTCTTGAAAAAACATGCATTTGTTTAATAGATATTCAAATAGCGATTCATTGAGTATTGAATACAATTCACACAAATGTTTGTAGTTTTGGTTCAAGTATTCAATTGAATGCACTCTTGGGATCAGTTGATTGGATCTGTTAATGTGGTCGAAATCACTTAAATAATTATTGGCAATACTGTCAAACGACTTGTCAGTCTTCGAGTCAAATATATTGCGATAATTAGGTCTTTCGTTGCTTACGATGAATATCTTATGGCAGAAGTCTCTCAACTCTTCACTCAAATGGCAATCACTTTGAATGCAATCAAATACTATGGTATCGAGTCGTTCAACACTTCTGTACATACTCTTCAGTATGTCATCCATTGAGGCCATCGTTGAGATAATCAGGTGGACACTAACTCAACAATAACTGCTAAACACTTAGAGTTAACACATGTTTCAAACGAAACTCTTTCAAAGTTATCACTCAAACAGAAAACATGTGATAATACTCTGTATTATAGTAAGTGTTATCATAGCATAGCATCCAATCCAAGCACTTCTCAACACTTTTATTCTTGTTTTCAAACTTTTCTATTTTATTTGTATTTATGGCATAATTATTAGATCAACTTATATGAAACTATAATTCAGATCTCATTAGAATTTATTATGTTTATTATAATCTATAATTATAATATAATAATCTACTTTCATTGAAATATTGATCACATAAACAAAAATATTATTTCTAAATACTCGCAAACAAATCACTATTTATTTAACTTTCGTTAAGATTTCAAATTATTGGTGAACTACTAAAACATGTAAATACTTAAAAGTTTGTGATTATTAGCAATAAGTATTTTATACATAAATGAAATAAGAAAACAAATAATTACTTTAAAAAGTTTATTGAATTTAGATTTGAAGCGAAAAGTAAAGAATTTTGAGTGAAATATGAATTGAAACCAAATTCTGTGCCAAATTTGTGTCACGTATTCGTCAGTCAATGACAGAGAAGTGGTCTTCAGAGTGAATGTCTGAATAGTGTAGACATCGAGCGCTGGCATTGACTGCAAACACGAGCCAACCCTCGGATCCGTCGATGTGTCCGAAGTGTTGAGGACTCCATTTCCCCTCATATTAGCTGATTATGTGTGCACTCAGTCTTCGTCGCCGTGGCCTACGGTACGATATATCTTCATATCTGCAAGACTTTGGCTAAACTCGCTTTGAATTGTCTGAAGTTTTGATGCACTCATCGGACCACACGTTACCTCGTCTTCAGTCTCGTCTTCAGGGTGTGGTCTGAAGATAATGAGGCAATCGTTGTCTTCCGCTGCGTCCGTCTTCGCCCAGACATACATCTCGACTCGTCGGTTGTCTATCGCTATGAGTCGATCCATTCGTACGACTCTTTTGGAGAATACTCGGAGACGGGATCTCATTATGAGTTCCCAGAAGTCCACGAAATTTTGTTTAGTTGTTTCCCCCAACTCTGCAATGAGTCGATCAATGGATTCGCTAAACGATTCCCATTTGGATTCGGGAGGCATTTGTCGATCAATGGGTTTATGTGTTGTTGTGAACCACTGGTCAGTGATTAGAGACGACAGCGAACACCGATCTGAAGGGTTGGCCGCTAAGAGACGTCTCAGCAGTTGATTGACGACTGTTTGGTCGACAGACCGACGGAAGCGCTCGGGAAATGGCTTTTCGTAGATATCCTCCNTATTTGATCGCAGATTTAAAGGTCAGTCTTATGTGTAAAGCAATTATGAATGAGTTTGAGATTTGTGTGAATAGTGTATAATAATACTTTGTAATGATAACTTGTAATCATTTCACACAAATGTTACGTTACATATGATTCAAAACCAGATCCCTGTCCACTACACCGATGGGCGAGAAGCCGGTCACGGATTTGGCAGGAATTGGAGAAGTGTTGGGCAAGAGGTTGGAGTCCAAGGGTTTCGACAAAGTATTGCCACTCATTGTCTTCGCACTCAACGCGTGGTACTAATTGTCTGTCTGTTTGTGTCCACTCATAGGCTTACGTGGTTTTGGGACAGTTTCTGGTGCTCAAGAAGAATCAGGAGCTCTTCGTCGAGTGGCTGAAGGACTTGAGCGGTGCGAACGCCAAGCAGGCGAAGGACTGCTGCCAGTGCTTAGGCGAGTGGTGCGACCAGTTCTTGTAGACACACACACCTGGCCCTCGACCACCGCACCCACGCTTCCCATCACGCACTACTCGTGATTCATCTGTTCATCTCTTTTATGGCAGTTATCTCTGAATTGCTTTTAATTTTTCACACTTTTTAATGAAATATTTTTCTCTCTTTTTTAATGCGATTACTAATTATTATATTCGTAGCGAATCTATGGCTTAACTATTAATAATTGTTTCATTATTATTGGAGTTTCGAGTGAAGAGGTGATGAAAGTTATCACTAATTTTTGAATTGTTTTTAATAAAGAATATATTTCGCGATAATTAGTAACACTTTTATTTACCGTATTATGAATAAATATTGGACACAAATCTCCTTTTGCTAATTATATTTGATTTCAATGTTTGGTAACATTTGAAGTGCTTTTCATTTGAATTACTTATTTGATCGCAGATTTAAAGGTCAGTCTTATGTGTAAAGCAATTATGAATGAGTTTGAGATTTGTGTGAATAGTGTATAATAATACTTTGTAATGATAACTTGTAATCATTTCACACAAATGTTACGTTACATATGATTCAAAACCAGATCCCTGTCCACTACACCGATGGGCGAGAAGCCGGTCACGGATTTGGCAGGAATTGGAGAAGTGTTGGGCAAGAGGTTGGAGTCCAAGGGTTTCGACAAAGTATTGCCACTCATTGTCTTCGCACTCAACGCGTGGTACTAATTGTCTGTCTGTTTGTGTCCACTCATAGGCTTACGTGGTTTTGGGACAGTTTCTGGTGCTCAAGAAGAATCAGGAGCTCTTCGTCGAGTGGCTGAAGGACTTGAGCGGTGCGAACGCCAAGCAGGCGAAGGACTGCTGCCAGTGCTTAGGCGAGTGGTGCGACCAGTTCTTGTAGACACACACACCTGGCCCTCGACCACCGCACCCACGCTTCCCATCACGCACTACTCGTGATTCATCTGTTCATCTCTTTTATGGCAGTTATCTCTGAATTGCTTTTAATTTTTCACACTTTTTAATGAAATATTTTTCTCTCTTTTTTAATGCGATTACTAATTATTATATTCGTAGCGAATCTATGGCTTAACTATTAATAATTGTTTCATTATTATTGGAGTTTCGAGTGAAGAGGTGATGAAAGTTATCACTAATTTTTGAATTGTTTTTAATAAAGAATATATTTCGCGATAATTAGTAACACTTTTATTTACCGTATTATGAATAAATATTGGACACAAATCTCCTTTTGCTAATTATATTTGATTTCAATGTTTGGTAACATTTGAAGTGCTTTTCATTTGAATTACTTATTTGATCGCAGATTTAAAGGTCAGTCTTATGTGTAAAGCAATTATGAATGAGTTTGAGATTTGTGTGAATAGTGTATAATAATACTTTGTAATGATAACTTGTAATCATTTCACACGAATGTTACGTTACATATGATTCAAAACCAGATCCCTGTCCACTACAGTTGAATAAATGCATTCAATATAGTATTCATTCATTCATTCAATAATACATTTGTGTTTCAAATGAATTCTAAAAGTTTTGAAAACTTTTTTTTTAACAATATTTGCGATATTTTCGCACATTTTCTTTGGGGCGCGAAATCAAACTCTTTTGACACGATTTCGAAATCTTCTTCCAGTTATCACTGAATATCACCACAAATGACATCAAAGACATCGTCGAAAGTCGACTCATGTGCTCGTATGGTGTGCGCCCCGCCTCCCGAGTCACATGAGTCGCCCCCGGAAGCCCCGCTTGACCAGGGGGTGGAAGGGGTAGGAGAGGTCACCACCAGACCATCGGTGGTGTTACCGATGACCCTAAACACCAGTCTAATCACTGGAACCACTGGTCAATCTGACTCCTCGTCAATAAAGGGGCGACCGTTAGGGTTGGCTAACCAGGACCTCAACGGATCCGTAACTACTGGCACTCATGGAGTGGTCATTCATTCGGAGACACCAGAAGTCGAAGTCGACACCAATTCAGAAGACGACGACCGCTGCTGTCGGAACGGGTGTTGGGTTTGGGTTAAGCCGGTCTTAACCAGAGTTTGGAAACCATTCAAACGGATCC
>CAJPVJ010000272.1:0-29605 GCA_905397405.1 Oppiella nova
TTATATGAATTATTAGTCATGATTCACAATTTTTATCAAGCCTCTAAATAGGGTTTAATAAATCTTATTGATTAAGACTACCGTATGATATTACTGAATTTAAGTGAAATAACTTATGCAAGTTTCTGATGATTTAAAAGTGTATAAAACTTTATTAGGAACAGTAGAACTCTAATCATTTTTAGTGCATCATGACTAAACTAGTATCTAGGCTTAATAATTACCTGCATAAAAACATCACCCTGCTATTTTATACATCTGTCAACTAATTATCATTTTTGAAACACATTAAGAATAAAATATTACACAATGTCAGTGAAATATAAAATCACTTTAAAATAGGTACATGGTACAATTGGTACAAATGACAAATCGAGTTTATGTTATGTATATGTGGATACTTTGATTGTGAGATTGTAATCAAACAAATTGAAAGTTATATAAACACAGCTTAACCTCATCCACCCCTACAGATCAAAGCAAATCAATTGATATGTAATATCAAAAGTATAGTAAAGTGCAAAAATATAGAGGTGGGTGTTTAGTATTAATTGGTACTTGAACATATCCATCTCTCTCTCTCTCTCTCTCTCTCTCTCTCTGCACTTTGTCCGATATGAGGGGAACGGGAGTGAACTGATTGCCTATAATTGTGATTCGGAAGCTGTGAAAAAGCGGACGCATTATTCATATCCGACTATTTTTAGAGATAAAGTTAGAGCTCTTCTCTAGTCTACAGGAAAACACACAACAAATTGTGTGTAAGAGTACAGTGTGTTTGCAAATACCTGTGCAAATATGGTGTTTAATCGACATATTCAGGTTAGCAAATCTATTTTAACGCAAATAAAACTTACAAAAACACCTCACACAATTTAGCCATTGATATGTTTGTGCCATTTTTAGCGATAACTCTATTATTTGTCGCTTTATTTTCTATTATTTTTCCAATATATGATATCACTTGTAATATTAAAATGAAATCAATTCTTGTTTATATAATGAGTAAAAAACAAAATTTCCTTAATTATAATTTTTTAATATTGACTCTAAAAATGGGACAAATATGTGAAGAATATATACACTGTTGTATTGATAAAATAAATCATGACTTTATTTTGCAAGGGGGAGGGGTTCATCGTAAGTCTATTATTGTTATTACAGTTATAATAACGGAGTTAGGAATGCATTAAAAAATAAAAGTCAACATTCATTCATATGTAATATAAATATATGAAACTTATCGAGAGGTAAACTCCCATATTGTTTGCTGATTATATTTTTTATATATCATTATTATTACCACTATTTGTATATTATTTTTATATTTCATTTGGAGTCCCTTTAGTCCATAATACAGTATATTATACAGTAATACATACACAGAGACATAAAAAGTATATAAAATTCAAATAAAATATTTATATCAAAACCAATGGTCTGAATACTAAAAGCATAGTTAAAGTGCAATAATTTATATGAAATATAATTTTCAAAAATTATATCAAAATTCAAAACATGACATAAAGTACATGGGTGCCTTACCTGAGACAGGAATAAGATATAAATTAATTTCATTCATTTCTTTGTAGACAAATCCCAAATGTGTTGCAAACTGTTGGCCATACACTATACACAATACAAATTGATATTCAAATATAATTCATATGCTATTCAGTGTGTGTTTTGACTATTCCTTACACTTGTGTTGAGTCGAGAATATGTGAGAATTTCGGGTATTTTTCAGTTGAAGTAATCAAACATTTTGTGAGCACTTAATATATACATAAAAACCAAACAACTTTTTCGCTTCGAGTATGAGTTGAGAGAAAATAAATTCAAAAATAATATCAAAAACTTTTTTTATTCAGATTTTTTTTCTTCTTCTTATTATTATTACTTGTCGTCTCGTTTTGAACAACTTTTTTGATGCAAATGATTGTGTTTTTGTGATGAGATTTGCCACTCAATAGGTATTTCCAAATGTGAAGCACCGGTATATATAAATATTTTACATACAGTTATATAATATTAGTGTCGATAATATTAATGTTATTGTTCTCTCATATCAATAACACATCGGAAGATATATCTGCAAAATATATGAATAATACAAAACAATTGAATAAAATAATTGAAGTTTAAGTAAACTTTTTGCTAAAATATTTGTCGAGAGGTTTTGTTCAAAAACTGATTTGTCGGACAAATGTTTTTATATACGGTATTATAATTAATATCAAACTCGATATCTCTGTGATTAGCAATGAATGGGTGACTCATAGAAAATATATGATTCAATGGTCGGGGAGTATATGAGCGAAAGGGCTGTCAATCGTCACTACCATTAAAACATAGTGTCATAAGTCTCGGCAACTAATCTGTCTTTGAATATAAATGTAATTTAAAGACAGACTTGTGTTTCGGTTACGAGACTCGAGTGAAATAGCGCTACAATTATGTGCACAGAGTCTACAGTCATAGCACTGTATGGCAAAGGCATATATGGGAGGGATAGGGATGCGTGTGAGCACTGACTGATCAAATACAGTACGGGTTTGTATGGGGTTTTGAACTACACTACAAATTCTTACAAGTTTTTCAATGCTATTCCGTATATATGATATAAATACATATAACTGTTGTCTAACAGTAGAAACCGTTACCTTTTCATTAGCGCTCTCAGCACTACTACCTCTCCCACCCTTTCCCTTCACTTTTCATATAAAATTAATAATAAGTTTTTATAATTTCATTCCAAGTGTTCGTAATCATCGTTACAATGGTTTTTACAGAAACCATATCTCTGGCGCTAAGATACCGATCCCATTGCTATACAAGTACTTGAATTATTTTTTGCCTATTATTTAAGTTTTTTATTATTTTATCGCAGAATGACTACTATTTATTGCATAATTGACACGAAATTGTAGGTACAGTGCAGCATGTACAGTATCTCATAAAATAAGTTACAAACTTTATGTCTCAAATATAATTAGACGGCATTCATCATAATTTTTATAGCCTGACCATGTGCATAATTTAAACCAATCTATTTTTGTGTAAATTATCAGGTGTAATTAATTTTCAAGTCATTTAATTTCGGTATAAAAGTTGCATTAATTTTTATAGCAGTTATAATTTGATTACTCATATAAATATTACCAACTATTATATACACTATTAATACATTTAAGGGAGAATATACTGTATATTCTTGAGTGGGAATGGGATGGTATGTTGTGTCGGTGCCGGTGCTTGAGATGGCATTTAAAAACAGCTTAATTCCAATGGACACAATCGCGTCTCTAATAGCAATCACTACACACTTAACAAATGATTGCAACGATTTGTTGCATTTGATTGCCATTTAAAACAACACAATCATAGTTAAGGCAATCATTTGTTTGTTGTTTTCCTCTCTCCTTTCGCTCTCAAAACTGAACGTCAATTAAGTCCTTCTTTTGGTTTTTCTTTCTCTCTACTCTAGAGTTGCCTTTTTTGATGCTCTCTCTCTCTCTCTCTCTCTCTCTCTCTCGCAGCATCTCCTGTATGCTCTCTCCAATGCCTGCGATATGCCTTCCCTTCCACTCTTTTGTTGTTATCCTTCACTTATTTCTCTTATACTTAAAGAGTAAGAATATACTGTATATTCTTGAGTGGGAATGGGATGGTATGTTGTGTCGGTGCCGGTGCTTGAGATGGCATTTAAAAACAGCTTAATTCCAATGGACACAATCGCGTCTCTAATAGCAATCACTACATACTTAACAAATGATTGCAACGATTTGTTGCATTTGATTGCCATTTAAAACAACACAATCATAGTTAAGGCAATCATTTGTTTGTTGTTTTCCTCTCTCTTTTCGCTTTCAAAACTGAACGTCAATTAAGTCCTTCTTTTGGTTTTTCTTTCTCTCTTTCTGTCCATAATTTTGTTACCCTTTCGTACGATATATAAGTTTTCAGACATAAAATAGCGATTCTTGTTGGGCTTCCTATTTGCCGTGCGTTTAGTGTGTGTTTGCGATCCTATTTGTGTTATGACAGACATTATCGTTGCCATCATTTCACTGAAGGACTCATAAAAAGGGAACTAGATATAAAACAAACAATCTTTTAGCGCACTTCCATAGCGTATATCATAGCTTTTTGTATGGCCTTTAATGTATGGTTTTTTAGTTTTTTGTGCCATAAACTAAACTCTCATATAGTTTTTCACTCGTTTTCCACTCAACAAGAAAAAACTCAATTTTCAAATGTCTTTATTATAAAACAACAGAAAATTTGATCGCAATTTCTAGGTATCGAAAGCGTATTATATATCGATTTCATTATTAAGAAACCGGAGTTCATATCAAACGGTAAGTATTGTTAAGGAAATAATGAACGAAAAGTTTTTCCGGAGATTTTATTTTGCTATTTGTTTTGCCATTTGTTGGCGAGTCGTTAAAAAATTTGTTCATTCATTTCAACAGTTGTTTCTCTTAAAGACATTCAATACCTCGTTATACGGTATATGTCGTGTCGATTCAGTTACCGGCGCTTCACTCTCGCAATGAGTCGTCGACACTGTCTTAACAAATGCTGCTTTCGATGAGTATATCCAAGAGATGGCTAAATAAGAGACACAATTCTCATCGCACTGCCCATCAGTACACGTTGTATTGCATTGTATTTTATAATATATATTGTGTTTTCATTTTTTCCTTCTTTTCTCTTTGCTCTCAAATTCTATAATCTCTGGTCTGAGAGCACAGCAAACGATATACTCTTTAAGTATAAGAGAAATAAGTGAAGGATAACAACAAAAGAGTGGAAGGGAAGGCATATCGCAGGCATTGGAGAGAGCATACAGGAGATGCTGCGAGAGAGAGAGAGAGAGAGAGAGAGAGAGCATCAAAAAAGGCAACTCTAGAGTAGAGAGAAAAGTAAAGATGAGAGAGACGTGACTTTTATGAAAAATTTGTTGCATCGATGAAACACACCATACGTGAAGAGATACGTGAAAGTAGGATATACTTGGAGTACTGGTAGCTCTTGTATACTGAACTCTGTTATATACGGCCTAAGAATTTCACCTTAAAATAAAAGGTCTTTCCCTCCCCTCCCGTCAACCCCTACGCAACTGAAAGAGCAGAGACAATAAGAGGCAGTCATATATATATATATATAGAGTACATGTTATATAAGAATCAAAAGCGTTCATAAGTTTTCTTATATACAACTTATATATCATTTTTGAGTGAATTTCTCCGCAATTTTCGTAGCCTTTCCTTCAATAGTTGTCTTCCGTTTTTTGAAGCACTGATACTAACTGTAAGTGTATTTTGCAAAACTATTTTGTGTGATATAACTGGTCTGTAATGTTCACCAAGAAATGGTTTCTTAGGAAATGTTATCACATAATAATGGGAACAAAACACAGCAAAACTATTCCCTTTTAATTGAGTTGAATATCACTACACAAATAATACCCATGTTTACAGATACGGCTAATGGCTTATCACCTGTGAAACTATGATTTCCACTATTAATATATTACTTTTATTTTCGCAAATTTCTATTTAATGTGCAAATCATTGCAAAATAAATTTTGTACGACTTTTCACTCTTCAATGCAATTTTCAACAGAAAAACAAAATTCAATTAATTGTTATACGAGTTGATTGACAAACATTATTCAATAACACAGCCATTCATTCACTGTATGATTACTGTAGAAACAGACTGTAATTTAATTTAACAATTGCTAAATAGTTATATAAAAGCTATTTATAAATTAGTGCCAATTCTTCTGTCTATTATAGCCTTCAATAAGTATTTCAAATAAGGATTCAATGACTGCCAGACACTCCGAGTGCTGCTCTATATTTGAGTCACTAATAGACGGATGTGTTTAACATTAGGAAACTTTTTTCTAATTTTATTTTTATTTGGTCATTGAGAGACAATCATTTCGTTTTGACTTTTATATTAAATTTTTATTTTCCACACATTATGTCTTATTCCTTAAACTTATTATAAAATGTTTCGCAAAAAAGATCGAAAAAATAGCACAAAAACTGTTGACAAATGAGTGGCAAACGAGTGTGACTTTTATTGACACTTTTAGATGACCTGAAATTAATCAAATCAATTCAATAGCGAGAGAGAGAGAGAGAGAGAGAGAGAACAGGGAGAGTATAGACGAGTATTTTTATATTCAATATCTATTTAATCTCTCTATTAAAAGATATAAAGACTAAAATAAAACTAAAGTGATTGGTATATGAGCTCATGATTATTGTCATAAAAGTAAGGGAAAGGGTCTGACGCTGAAGTAATATTTGATGTGGCCTTTCACAACACATAGCAGTTGCATTTTCACCCAGGTATGCTGAGGTATATTGAGGTATATATTGTTTATATGCAATAAAGTCAGTGGTAATCGAAATGAGCAAAAAATATAATGCGAGCGGAGACGCGCCCATACCTTGTCTTTCAGTAATAATTGATTGAGACATATTAGGTATGGCTAACTATGCTATAAATAAAATGATACCTGTACTCATGTGGCCAGGGCTCGCAACAACAAGACATATTCAGTACAGTATTGCTGTACTGTATAGATATCTCAACAAAAACATTAGTGGACACTAATTGTTTGATTAAATGACTGCAATACCGTTCCCAACCCTTTGTAATGATATTTGAATGGATTGAATGACTCTATTATATAATTTCCTAAAAAATTTAGAATTTATTTATGATAAATGCACTCCAATTCCGATGAATTAAAAACTTTTGGGAAATTACTTTCCCATGAATTTCATGTGAACTCATTTGAATAGTGTTATGTTTATATAATTATTGACAGTTATGTATAATTAACATTTCCTTTTTAATAGCATTTTATCATTACGAAAAAATTCCAACGATTATACAAACTTTAGATAAACGCTAATATCAATATGTTATTTAGTTTAATACATTAATTCTAACATAATATTCGTACAGAATTTGATTAATATAACCTATTTTGCAATATATCATAGTAAGAACCAAATGTACCATACTGAGACCGCATTGTACTCAATGTAAAAAATGTACTGTACTTTTACTAACTTTACATTTAAAAAAGTAAAATTACTTTTATTTACTATCTTATGATTCATTTTATCGCACCTTTACTACAAAATTACTACTAAGTTGATTATAAAGTAAAATTATAAAAATTAATTACTCACCTAAAGGAATTTATATTATATTGAATATGTTTACTATATTTCATTAAAATGTTTTCGTGTATCAATGTTTTCATAACTTTTCTCAATCAAATAATCAATTATCATTAATTTTAAAATAAATATTTAACTCAACACTTACGTGATATATGATACGCAAATTTGCGATCAAATAATATTGTGGTTAAACATTTATATAATAAAACATATTGAATGTCTGTGCAAATTGTTTGCGAGATCGTGTTCAATAGACTCGGTATGCATTAACTTAACTTAAGTTTTAAGTATTTATGTATTTTAGTCTTTTTGTTACATTTCCTTTCAAAATATATTGTATTTCCAGTCAAAGGTTCTCCATTTAAATGTTATAAAAATATATTTATTTTTTCATTGGCCATCCATTAGCCGTAATAACGCAATCCATTAGCCAGTGTTTATGTTAGCACTCATGCACTCGCAGTTAGAAACACACAAACAGTATATCAAATAAATAACAAAAAGTAAAACAACAAAATTATTCAAAGGACTTATGTATTAAATAAAAATATAACTCTTCCTACAAGTTTAGGGTATGACCACCTAATATATAAATATGACCACTAATTTATATAAAACTACATTACAGTACACCCAGAATTTTCTAACAGAGTAGTGAGTGCACCGGGAGGGGGAGGGGAGGGGTAGGGGACGACAATAGTTGAGAGAATATATTCTGTGTTTTCGCAGTGAAATGCAATTTGCAGTGCATTCCCATTGCCATCAATGCTCTGTTGTTATACTTATATATATTATATAAAAAGTTCGCCTCATTTTCATTATTAATTCATACAAATGGTTTTGATGGGAGTGAGTGAATGGCAGCAAAAAGTAATGTAAAGTTTGTTTACTATCTGTTAGGGATAACTCACTCTCTCCCCATCACATCGTAAGTCGTCGGTCTGTGAAAAACGTATATAAACTTGAATTTCATGCGAGTTATGAGAAAAATATTATAGATTTGCATACATTTATTGCTTATTGCCTTCGGGTTAGACCGACTGATACACTGCGAGACCGACTTTCATCATATTTTATCACTTGTCAAATGTCAATAAGACATGGTTTGCATGTTTTTTAAAACACCCATCCCTGCATCCCTTACCTCCCGTTTCCTATGCCGTACAATGCGTTCAGAATTAATGACTCGCCATATATGCGGCAAAAAGGAGTGAAAAAGTAAATCAAATACCATTAAGAAAATTGAATATAAAATATTAAAATTACTTTTAAAAACTTGGTTTTAATGAATTTTTTATTATGTTTTATATAAATGTTATGCCTTTTCACAGACTCTACTTTTCACTGCATATTATGATCATTATATTTATTGCTATTTGTCTACACTTTCTCTCTCATATAACTCGTGTCTGACATTACATTTAATTTAAATAAAACACAAATATTTGTTTTGTTGTTAATTCATAATAAAATATATCATTTGAGATAAAAAGTACGAAATATGTGCACTCTCTAAATAAATATACTTTAAAATTGTAAATCTCTTTCATATTTAACTGCATATTTTATAAAATATATTTCAATGCATTTATGAATCTAAACTTATATTTATTGAAATATCAAACTCGCTTTTATCGCTATCTAAGACATAATTTAATGATGTGATTATAAAACGTTATGCATTTTATCCTAAACCAAACTGTCATATAATTGTGCCTGCATTCTCTCTCTCTCTCTCTCTCTCACTCACTCTCTCACTCACTCACTCTCTCTCTCTCCCAACTCTAACTCTCTAATAAATTGCTTATACCTTCACATCAGCTAATATAGTGATATGAGTGATGAGATCTCTGTGAAAGTAATCTCAATAAATATAAACACATATAAAAATGATTTTCATATAATATTAGTGACAAAAATTCCATTGCATTCATTTATGCAATTATTGCATTAATATATTAAAAATATTGTTCTCATTATTTTTAATCAAAAAATTTCATTTCACACTCAAACCAGGAAAAGGGAGAGTCATTTGAAATGCACGTGCGATGTGTGAGAGGAACTGGAGCTCTGTAGTGATGAGCGTCGAGTCTTACAGTTAGAAAGTAAGGGCAGAATTGGTATACATTTAGCAGGAGATGCCGTTCCCCTCTGTTTTAGTTATGGATTGTGTTTCTGTAATTCTTTGCCAGTTATCAGTGATAATGTATGTACAGAATGTGGTACATGAATACGGTATGGTATGGCAGGGAATGGCAGGGAATGATATGGTATGGTATGGTATGGTTGTCAGCCATGGTATGTATATGCGATGGTGTGGTACGTGTAATGCATTTCCAAGTGTTTGTGCGACACTATCACAACAATTAATGTAATTGCGTAACCATAGGATAACGACATACCGGCGCACAGCAAAAAAAGGTTCATGAATATATTCAATAGACTAATAACTTAACTCGAAAATTAGGATATCATAGGTATGCAGGGCTTATAATTTATATGCCATTGATTTGCATGGGGGCACCTGCACTACCACCGCACCTGTATTCCCGGTAAAAACGAGAAATAACAAAAAAATCAAACTTTGTTTTTGTTGTTGATTGTCGTATGCATCAGCTAATGGTGATGTGAAGCACCGACTAATTTGAACCTGTGGTTCATGTTGTGGCAAATCAATGAGAGAATTATGATTGCATTCATATGATTAACATTCAAATTACTTTACAACTAATTTCACTAATGAATCAAACGTTCAAATTCTGTTTTATTGCCATTTGTTTCCATAAAACCATATCGTAATCGACATACAAAAAAATTATTGCATAATTCGTGATAACAATTAACTCCGGCATTGAATTTGCATATTATATTGGAAATATAAGTTACAATATTTTCATAAACCATAAGCAATTGACAAAAAAGTTTAGATTTAGGCAAAAGTTTCTAATATTTGGCTCGATATTTAAAAATAAGTTATTGTTATGTGGAGTATAAAGAGTATTGTTTTGTTTCATTGGATTTATTATTACTTTTTTGTTCAAAGAATTTCGTGCATCAGATAATTCGCTTTCTTATAAAATATTGAAATTTAATAAAAAACAAATAATAAATATAAAAGAGTTTACAAAATATTAAACTTCTCTCCCTTTTCACTCTTTAAAGTGACTTTTTGTAGCGATAACTATATATAACTTAAATGTCATTCTTTGGCAAAATATTTGCTCATTTTTTGAAGTGCTATATATTTACTGAATTGTATTACTTATGGAAGTAAAATAGACACTTTTGCTGGTATTTAATATCATTTTTGTATTAAAAACAATGTTTGACTCAAATTCTGGTCCATTGACTTATTTAAAGTGATAAATAAATTTTTAAATTTCTTTTATAAATAAAATATAAATTTTAATTAAATAAACGGATTATTCTTTTGTATCGGGATTACTATCATTTTTAAATTATATTATTAAATTATTTCATCCAGATATTGTTTAAACAAACATTTAAATTACTTAAAACAATAATTAATTCTCATTCTGTATAAAAATAATTTTATGCTATTATTAGATTAGCCGGGATTTAATAAGCAACTGATTGTTATATAACAAACTAACGCCCAATTCGTTCACAACATCGATAATACACTGTATTATTAGAAAGGGATTGAATACAAGGCCTGCAGAGAGAGGCTGTATATATCTGTCTGAGAGGCAACCCATCCAATCATAATTGGTATTAACATTAAGATTGCATTGTTTTCTACGATTTGTTTTGCTTTTTACTCTTTCTTTGCACTTTTGGTTCACAATTATATTGAGAGAGAAAGAAAATGCTTGAAAATGACTGCAAAGAAAATGTGGAAAAAATAGAAACAAAAGAGTGAAAGAGAAACACAAAACAAAAAACATCGGAAAATATAGTATAAAATAAAATCAGAAAACGTGATGTGGTTTTCGTGCCGAAACAAACACCAGAGAGAAAATACTTGCCACCAAATACTCCCCAACTCTTACATCAAACACCATATAACACATGAAATATATATAACAAAGTTTTCTCACTGTTGTGAGTCACTATTAGGAGTTTTATTTTTAATAAATTTGTTGGTTTTAGCCCTTGTATACAAACAACACATACAATATATCGCATACAATACATACACATTCTCTCTCTCTCTCTCTCTCTCTCTCTCTCTCTCTCTCCCAACTCTAACTCTCTAATAAATTGCTTATACCTTCACATCAGCTAATATAGTGATATGAGTGATGAGATCTCTGTGAAAGTAATCTCAATAAATATAAGTATTAACATTAAGATTGCATTGTTTTCTACGATTTGTTTTGCTTTTTACTCTTTCTTTGCACTTTTGGTTCACAATTATATTGAGAGAGAAAGAAAATGCTTGAAAATGACTGCAAAGAAAATGTGCAAAAAATAGAAACAAAAGAGTAAAAGAGAAACACAAAACAAAAAACATCGCAAAATATAGTATAAAATAAAATCAGAAAACGTGATGTGGTTTTCGTGCCGAAACAAACACCAGAGAGAAAATACTTGCCACCAAATACTCCCCAACTTTTACATCAAACACCATATAACACATGAAATATATATAAAAAAGTTTTCTCACTGTTGTTCCTCACTATTAGGAGTTTTATTTTTAATAAATTTGTTGGTTTTAGCCCTTGTATACAAATAACACATACAATATATCGCATACAATACATACACATTCTCTCTCTCTCTCTCTCTCTCTCTCTCTCTCTCTGTTGGAGTAAAAAGTTTTTAACTTTTTATAACAAAAAATATTTACTCCAATAATAAACGGGGGGAAGTGAACAATGGAGAGTGTTATTATTGTTTGGACTAAAAATATTGTGATATTTTGATACAAATACTCAATTTGATGTCAAAATAAAATTAATGTTAGCACCAAATGCGGACACAACAGAATCCCATTGAAACACTTAAATTTAATAGTGTTATATATCCACTCCCCTACCCTCTCCCCTTCCCATATAACTCCCTGTTTTAACTCATTTATACAACTTTTGATACCGTATTCTTGGAGTAAAAGACGTCTGGAGTTGGGCTCTGACTCCAAACAAATTTCACGCTTCAAAAGTGAGTAGAAATTAACAATAAAGTCCAAGAAATGCTTTTAACAAAAAAGCAAAACAAAAATTTAATTTCATTTTAGTTTCGATATACTGTACTGTACTGTACATTACACGCAAACTTATTGTTTTCATACACCTGTCTTTTAAATCAAATACACTTCTGAAGCAATAAATTATACTTCAATTATAAAGTCTATTATATAATTGTAAATGCAATAAATAAATTCTATGCAAACATTAAAATAAAATAGTTTTTAAAGAAATTTAATTTAAAAATTATTACTTACATTTGGAAATTGCATTTAGATTATATAAAATTTTACATAAAAAATGCAATTATCGACAACTTGTGTTAAATGTTTGGATGACTTTAATGTTTGAATGAAATTGAATGCTAGTTCGCCAACAAAACACACATACAATCGTACGAAACGAGTAATTGTATTAAAAAATTAGTCAAACATTAAATTTCTCCTCTTTTAATATAAAAAGAGAGACACAGAAAAATATTTCAAAATTTTAGTCACGAATGTATATTAGAGTAGAGAATAAAAACAGCGAAAGAATACTAAAAAAAATTAGTATTGCATTGAATTAGTGATGAGATGAAGCAATAATAATAATAAACACATAGACTAATAGATGAGCGCTAATACTATTAGCATATATTATACACTAAATTCATTACAATAACATTAATATTCTTGGAGTAAAAGACGTCTGGAGTTGGGCTCTGACTCCAAACAAATTTCACGCTTCAAAAGTGAGTAGAAATTAACAATAAAGTCCAAGAAATGCTTTTAACAAAAAAGCAAAACAAAAATTTAATTTCATTTTAGGTTCGATATACTGTACATTACACACAAACTTATTGTTTTCATACACCTGTCTTTTAAATCAAATACACTTTTGAAGCAATAAATTATACTTCAATTATAAAGTCTATTATATAATTGCAATAAATAGCATCTATGCAAAACATTAAAATAAAATAGTTTTTAAACAAATTTAATTAAAAAATTATTACTTACATTTGGAAATTGCATTTAGAATATAAATAATTTTACATAAAAAATGCAATTATCGACAACTTGTGTTAAATGTTTGGATGACTTTAATGTTTGAATGAAATTCAATGCTAGTTCGCCAACAAAACACACATACAATCGTACGAAACGAGTAATTGTATTAAAAAATTAGTCAAACATTAAATTTCTCCTCTTTTAATATAAAAAGAGAGACACAGAAAAAATATTTCAAAATTTTAGTCACGAATGTATATTAGAGTAGAGAATAAAAACAGCGAAAGAATACTTTTTTTTAATCATAACGTAACTTAATCACTACTCTACTTCGTTATTATTATTATTTGTGTATCTGATTATCTACTCGCGATTATGATAATCGTATATAATATGTGATTTAAGTAATGTTATTGTAATCTGTTCATTATAATATAATATATATTACTATTTAGCAAAACATTTTTATCAGCACAAAAGTCTCTCGACTGGCAAAAAGCCTTTTTCTATGCCTATTGTGTGCGATGGATGCGAGGGTTGAACACATAAACCGTGAAAAACAAATGTTTGATATATTTTCAAAACTAACTTTAGTGTGGAGACAACAAAAACTTTTAGCCAACTCTTACAGCGCGAGTGAGACTATTCTGTACTACACTCTACAGTAATACAGAATCAATTGATTCGAGGCCTACAATACGGGTGCCGCCCAGTGCAATGTGGACTACATATCCTCTCAATCATATTCACTGCTCACACAATGTATTGCCAGAGATATAGTGGTGTAGAAAGCGATGCGACGACGCATTTCTCTCCACTACTACTCCTATCGTATATAATGTATTAAATGTAATAAAACAGTTGAGTTTGAGTTTATCCCTCACACCCATACTATTAGATAAATTAGAATATTGTATGAAAAATCAACACAACATCATATACTGGCACAGGGAGGGTGAGACAGAGTGTGTTTCCCTCGCAATTCCCAGTAACCGTAACCCCCGGGCCAACCACTAAACCACTGCTCCTGCAGTGAAAATGAAAAAATCAATTTTATTGGATCACAGAATATAATATAAACTACTATTAGATACACAGACTTAAAATCATTTAATAGAATAACACAAAAGTTACCACTTTTTCTAACTCTCACTTTTGCAAAATACCAAAATATACAGTATATTCAGTATATATTTATTATCTCAGCTTTTGAATTGATCGATGATTACCACCAAAAAAATAATATTCAATACAAATTCAATACAAGGAATTTGATGGAAAACAAGGAAATATCCATCAATGAATTACCGGTTTTTTATTTTTTTCGCCAACTTTTTTCACTTTACTATTAATGTAATAACAATAGCTGTGGTGTATTCTCTAACATCTATTTATACTATACATTGTATGAATTTCTATTAATATTTAATATGTTATTAACGATTTTAATATCTCATAATAGACTGTGTATTTCGGACACCAATTTTGAAGAGCAGGTCATTCATGTATTTCCAGTTTTCCTGTGTTTTGTTTCCCCACATAATCATAAAAACCACGATATGTTTGCCTAATATTAATATTTAAGTCAATTTGACTCGTGAAATATTTATGAATTAATGTTTAAATAAAACATTTTTATATAGTTTTAATTTAATTTCTTGTTTTTGTGCCCAAAATTATATGAATTATTCGCTCGATGGGCATAAAAAATATGAAAATCATTATCAGTTAATCAGATATCAAATATTGAATCTGTGATGCATTTATTATTAATATCGGAGTCAATGATTGGATAATTGAGTCTAAAACTCAATGGTAGTGTAGTTTAGGACAACCACTAATTGAAGTCTGAGTGGAATTTTGTTTTTCTATATGTATCGCGAGTTTTGCCACAAAATACTTTTCATTGAGATTAATAAATAAGAGCAATAGTCTCATGAATATTACTAATTATGTTTCTGACACTCAATTCATTTCGTATATAAATAAAGCGCTTATATATTCTAGCATTCAATTTGTTTTATTGTATTTCATTTCATAAACTTTTCAAATATATACAGTATATACAGTATATTCAATACGTTTAATGAGTTTTGACTGAAAAAATATTACACTTTTTTATTTTCCATTCATTAAGCACTGGTATTAATTGTCAATTTAAAACAAAAATAGTGATCATTAGCTAATTTGTTAATTAATCTAAACATTATTTGCCACTTAACATGGCAAATCACACACTATAGTCGTATACACTGTAGAATAGCGGGCAATAAAAGGCTACATATTTGAAATGCCTGTTTCCACCGCACATCTCATATCATAGTAACAAAAATTTAATCACAAAATAGGCACAAAATATTTGCTTAATTATGCCGTGAATGTGATGTGTTGTACACTATTGAAACATACAAATGAGTGACAAGTCTATTATAAAAACTGCTATCACTTTACGAGCAAATAGTATATTAACTCAATAATGTTCATCACTGGTGGTTAGGTGTCTGTGCCCTCTCATAGGGCTGTATATGAAACGGTGCCACACGTTGTCCTCTGTGTGTATGTGTCTGTGCTCTCATACTGGCGATGATTGACCAGAAAAATAATTATTATATAAAAGAAAAACTATAGTTATTATAGTTATTATAGTAATAAAAATAGAGACACAAAAACCAATGAGTTTTTCGATGTGAGACGCGAGTGAAACAAATGTCAAAATTTATCTCATAATTACGCTTCACTGCAAACATTACATGCAATGCCAAGAAGTCGAATGCATTACAACAACACATCACTTATATAGCGCTGACTTTAAGACAATATATGAGTCCATAAAAGTGATGCCTATTTCAGTCATCCCTATTGTCCGTCAATTAATACTATACTTCAGCTCAAAAATAGTTCAGATCCCGACCCCCACACAACCCTACTGTCCATCTAGTCCTCAAAAATCTATGCAATACTCAATACTCTGGTGGTTTGACACCTCTCTCTCTCTCTCTCTCTCTCTCTCTCTCATCCTCAGCACATCCTGCGAGGCAATGGACAGACACTGCATTCAATATCCTGTGTTTGTTTGTCTACACACGTTGTGTAAGACATTCATTACGGGGCCCTTAAATAATTCGTCGTTCGCCTGAATAATACATTTGAATTTATTCGTCATTGGGATGTCGTTCCCCTCTCGCACTCACTGACCAATGCATTTAGTATTCAATTCTAATTCACTTCATTTGCCAGCGATGTATCACTTTTGCAATTATACAACACGTGACACAAACACCCAATACTTTCTCAGGTCTGGTACCCAGCGTTAAGTATAGATTGAAAGCCTTTATGTTTCACTTCATTACATACAAAAAGCATTGCAAGAGATGGTCAGTGAATCCCTCAGCAAATCTGAGTGCAGCCAAGAATTAGAGGGAAAGGCAGCCAAAGAATGGACGGAATTAAGGGTTGCACTGAAAGTAATGGTGACGTTAAAAATTTAACGATACATCTGATGATAATTTCTGGACTCATATCTCTTAATCTACACATTACTCATAGCCTTATATGCATCGCTTGAAAAGCATTTATTGTAGCGCATAGTGTACTACACTATTAGGGCTTACATTTATTATGTAACGCAATGAGAGAGAGAGAGAGAGAGAGAGAGAGAGAGAGAGACCGATGTTGTATCCATCCCTATCCCATAGAATTATAAATGGGAAGTCGAGTCGAATATACCTAAAAGCCGGTGTCCATTGGGAATGGTATGCGATGAATGCCAATTCAAGTCAAACCAATTTGTTTACAAACCGATAATAATAACAATGCGAAACAAACTCTTATTTATATCACTATTTTAATGCCATTTTTATTCTTCATTCACAACCGAAATCTGTTTTCAAAGGCACGGAATTGACTCTCCATTTGAGGCAATCATGTTTGACATCAAATTTGTGCAAATATTAGCCAATGATTTTGATTTATATCTTTATATATACTTTTAGTTTACATTTGTGTGAATGAATTTTTCAATAGAGTATTATATAATATTTGATATAAGGATTACCCGTTTTTGTTGGCATAACATGTCTGAACAAAAGCGTTGTATTAACTCACACGACAAATCAGTTTTTCAGATATTTCTCTTATAAAAGCAATGATTGAGATAAATATGTTGTGAAAGAGAAGGAGTAAAGGATATTTTACTGATTAAATATTTAACTTTATTTTATAATACTATAATCTAAAGCCATTTTGTACCCGTAATCGACTTATTTGGTGCACAAAATACAAGTATAAACACATTATTCTATTCAATAGAAAAGTTTAGTTTTCTATCAAACTTGTTATAAAATTTTATAATACTATAATCTAAAGCCATTTTGTACCCGTAATCGACTTATTTGGTGCACAAAATACAAGTATAAACACATTATTCTATTCAATAGAAAAGTTTAGTTTTCTATCAAACTTGTTATAATTATAAATATTATAACAAACTTCTAACAACTTATCATTAGACTCAAGATCGCGGAATATATTGTTTTGTGTAATAAAAATGTGTGTGTGTGTGTGTGTGTGTGTGTGAGAGAGAGAGAGAGAGAGAGAGAGAGAGATTAAAAAATATTATAAAGAATAATCAATTGTGATAAGATTCGTACGCGAATATAATGTCGGCATTTAATCCATTAATGAAATTGAAACCAAACAATTTGTTATCTAATCGCTTACATTAACAAATAGTGTACAAAAAATATTGTGTACATAGAGTTCATGTGAAAAAATGCTTGTGTCTTACAAATGAATGACTCGAACGAGTGTTTCAATTGTAGTAAAAAATAGTTAATCTCTGGAATCGACGAAACTCTCAGTGCCTCTAATCAGACATATTTGTTAGCTGTGCTCACAATGCGTTGAACTCAATATTATATCATTTTTTTATATTTAAAAATTTTAATAAAATTTAGGCTAATATAGATGATTATCTAAGACATTCAGACATAAGGGCATTTTGAGCATTTGGGTTACTTACAAACTGTCTGTTATATTCGTATACATCACACACTCTGATAATGAACACATTGTATAATTAACAATATAATAATTTTCCAAAGTATTTTGTTAATAAGAAAATAAAAATAATTATTCTATAATAATTGGCATTATTTATTAAATTAATTAAAACAATTGTTTGTTTCCAATCGGGAATATTTATACATGTTTAATTATTGATTTCTATTCAATATATTGTAATATTATTAATGAAACTAATTATTATTTTAATTGTAAGCTATATATTTATTTCTTAAAGTGTTATACACTCTGTATAGGTATAAAATAAAAATCTACTCCAATGTTATAATATTTACTTATTCAATACTAACTTTTGCTTTAATTTACTGGTTAAGTTTTTGTGATAAATTAAATATAAAAGTTTTGAATAAAAAATGTTTTATAATTTGTCTTATGTTTAAAAAATTACTTTTAAAATACGATTAAAACAAGTGAAAACCCATAAATTTATTGTTCAGTAAATCAAAAATTATTAAATCGAGTGAATATAAAAAGCAAACTTGATTATTTCTATTTCCATTAATTTTATTAACTATACGAAAAATGCCAAACAAATTCATTTTCATTACTATTATTACAGTTAAGCCAATATTTGTATGAATAGTAAAAACCAAAGAAATAACAATCAATTAAACAAAAGTTTTGTGTGAAATAAATGCAGATTTGATTAATGCAATTGTTTTAATGCAATCGCGAAATACAATCTCTTAATTGAATACTTGAAGCATATTCTGAGACATAAATAGAGAAATAAAAGACAAATAAAATCGTGTAAACCATTGAAACCAAATGTTTTTCGTGTTAATTCACGTTTAATTTGCTTAATATATCATTTGATTAATGAAAATATAAATAAACATAAAAGTGATTTGAAATGAAAACAAAGGGCAGAATTACAAACACACAGAATATTCCTGATTATTATCATCGATGGAGACAATGAGATGGAAATAATACACTCGGTTTGTACTCTAGACCAAAAACTACCTTTATACACTATCTTTTACTGTAATTTTTATATTCAATTTGTAAACCAGTAATTTTAATGTGCGTAACGTACGATTAGTATTAACAAATCGCGACTGTCCCTACCATACTTCCCCTACCATACAGTTCCCTACCATATATTGTTGCCCATACTGTCCTCAATGACTTGTGAGGCGTCTCCTGCAGACGATATGAATTGCAAATATCTTATAATATAATAAATTAATGCCTTCAATGAATGGTATTATGGTATGTATTGTCAAACAATTAGTCGCCACCACCGCTACTCGGCATCACTTTTATGTATATAATGCTAATCAATGGTCAAACCAAACAACCGATAGAAAAATTTGTAATTAATTTTTAAGTCAGAATTTAAACTAGAATTTTATTTCTATGCAAATCCAATGCATTTATAGTAACAGCTTAAAAGAGGTTATTTACAAATTATCAGATTTTTATTAGGATATTCACTGAATTTTTATTGAAAACGTATCGCAAAGTTTACATAAGTTTTCTTTAACTGTGTTTAACAGTATTTATATAGCGAATAAAGGCAAACGATTTACAAAAGTTTTGTTCAGGAATTTCTCGTCTCGTGTTTGAATGTGTGAGAAATGTGTGAAAAATAGCAGTCATTAAACATATATAACATGCGTTTACGCCATACATGCAGTCGTATATTGAATTTATGCGAAACAAAAAATGTTATGTCTTTTAAATTGTAGGTATGATTGATAACGATTTGTCTTTAAGTCTCCCTTAAGTAATATTATATAAATTTTTTTCTGTTTCTAAAGTTATATTATTTGTCTGATTTACTTTTCATGCGAATATGGAGAGAGAGAGAGAGAGAGAGAGAGAGAGAGACTGAAAAGGGAGAGCAATCTGTCATTTATTCTCACATGAGATGACAGCTAAGTTTTGTGTTGAAAATTATTTTGAAGTTAAATGCAAAATGAGAGGAAAATTTAATTTCATTCAAAAAGACGTATTTATTTATGAGGTTTACATAGATTTTCTACTGAAATGAATACTCAATAAGAATGGGCACATAAATTACATTTTTGCTTTAACTCAAAGGAATGGCTATTAAGTTATTTTCATAGTTTTCTATCTCAAGAATTTTTTCCTAACACTAAACCATAATATTCTTAAATGTAGTGAAAAATTCTGTGCATTTATTTACAGCAAAGGCTGTGAATTCACAAAAATCAGAGGAAAACACACGGCTTGTGTATTAGAGGTCTTAAAATACGTGTTATAAGACACGGAAAGATATGGAAAAACATACGTTGTTTTTATAAACGTAATTGAAAATACTCGTGTATCAGTATACATGTATATGATATCACTGGTATTTCACTGCTAAGTCAGCATTAATTAAAGCTGTTTGTTAAGTGCTCTTTATTCTCAATGTTGTGAAACTTTGCGTTTGTTATAAATACAAACTTTTAAATATATATCACACGTGAGATTTAGATTTCCTATGAATTAGTGAATGGGTTTTGTGTTTAATATTTGACTAAAGGATTGCGAGAGAGAGAGAGAGAGAGAGAGAGAGACTCGTCGAGTGATTACATAAATACAGAATTAGACTGTTATTTGCCATTTGTTTGCTACACGATATGACTGCCCTGTTATTGATGACTGTGTGCACCACACATACCATACCACTCGAAATGCCTACTTTTCATATATAATTTACTGGATATTATATCTAATATTCTGCATTTTCGTGTCATTTATTGCATTCATTTAATAAACTAAATGATAATAATTTTAATTTTCATTCAATTTTGATGACCATTTGTCTCTATGTTTTTGTCGGTCTATGTATGCGACAAAACAGTCATTAGTTTTTCGTGTTTATTATGATTATTGTTAACATTCTTTAAATACATAGTATTTTTGTGTAGCGCTTATTATTTGTATTATTTATTTATGTTACAAAAACATTTAAATAAAATGCTTATCACTAATGCTCGGCAAACTTGCGATGAGACGAAGGGCAGGGATTTTATGACAAATAAATTAAATTTAGAAATTACTTCACAGAATATTCTTAAGCCAATAATGCTTTTAAGGAATATTAATAATACACACCATATATACCGTTACATATAAGCTCTAAGCACACGGTTTAGAAATATTTTCAATCTTAAAAATAAAAATTAGTTACGAGTCGCAGACTTCTCGTATGCAATAAATAGGAAAATATTAGTTTGAGGTTTAGATGATGTCTATAAGCCTCGGCCTCCCGTAACCATACGACTGGGATATAGACATAGCGTTGAAAGCGGCGCTCATCTCTCATAAGCATTTTCATTACAAACAGAGTTTATATCGTAAATTGGATTTGAATTTTAAATCATTTTAATAGTGCGTCAGTAATCTCTTTAGTCATTTAAAGTTTAAAATTATTTTTAATATTATGTCTGTACCATTGCGTTACAAAACACTCGCTCGGATTTAAATTAAAATTTGTGTTTCAATTTAATTATTTATGAATTCGTGGAATTAATTTAAATTAATTTCATTTCGTGTATTAAATACATAGGGTTTGCAAAATTTAAATTATATTTCACTCAAAAATACCACTTTGAATATCCCTTTCACTAAATCCTTGGATAATTAATTCATACGTTACTGAAATAATAAGAATATAAGTTAATTTTTAAAATAATTTTTTATACAGTGTAAATTTAAATATATCTGCATGGCATTTGACATTAACCGTACGATTATTATAAGTTTTAACACAATTACATAAGATATACAACAGATTGAGTCTTACGTGTAATTACTTTATACTCTCTCCCATTCAATGACAGCTTAATGTCATCTTAATTATGAATCATAAGAGATAAGGCAAACATCACGGCAGCCCTTCCCCATACCCTTCCCTTCTATGCACTTCAATACACTTTTCGTACAGAATTTTCCGCTCATTTCGTAATTCATTTCTCCCTTTTGTCTCAATTAAGTGACAAATTTTCATTCAAACTAATTGTTAAGTAATGAAATAATGAGACAAAAACAATTTAATTCACTAAATACTCGTATAATTCTATTCAATTGGAAAACAACTTTTATGTAACATAACAAAAATATAAAGATATTAATAATCATAATAATAATACACAAAAAGGATACAAATTAAACATAATATAATACAATTAGTTTTTATATTGCTTGCGATAATAAATATATATATTTAGTCTCAAAATAGAAACAATAATTTTATATTAACTGTTAAATGACTTCATATGCGAAGGAAATTCACAAATGAGACGACTTTTCCACAAACCATTACATAATAATAACCATACGTTTAGTAATATTTGAAATAATAATTTTTCGGTGAGATTTCATTATCTAAAAGAAAAATATTATAAAAAATCATGAATTTTGTGATTGAAATACGGATACGAGTAATGTTTTAGTGATGTGTAATAAACAGAGCCATGAGTTGGAGTAAAACTTTTATTTAATTATTTTTGTCATATATTCAGCACTAAAATTACTGTCAGATATGATATGAAAAGCTCTAAAATTGGTTATATTTATATGAAAATACTTCTGCATTTAAAAATAGGATATCATAGTAGCTCCGGATTTGTATTAATATATTAAAAGCAAAAATTATCATTAATTATGATATTTCTCCAAAAATTTGCGTTCATTTTTCAGTACAAATCCCAAACACAAATTCATTTATCATTTAAAATTTTTGATTAATTTACTAGATAAGGCATTTAAATTTCATCTCATATTTGTAATTTATATAAAATATGTTTTGTTACCGAATACTTATGACATATTTTATTTGTTTTGACTGAATGGAAAACAATCATCTTTTGTTATCAAATTTACCGTTTTATATAGTGTATTATTAATATATAATCTTTTTCTAGGTCCAAATCACAAGATTGCTCTAACGAATGTTTTTAAAGAGAGCACAGGTATTACGAATGGTAGCCGTGGAAATACATGCAACTCCTTTGACATCCTCGACAGACCTCCATTGGCTGCGATCATTGCTGTCCTGACTGGCCATATATATGGCTGCGGCCGCCACCACAGAGGGACCACTGGACACATGCAGCTTATAGGAGGCGTTGGCGATGTGAAAGGCCTGTCGCTCGACCGCTCTCTCCAAACCGAGTCTATAACAGAATCGGGATATGAGTTGATCCGGAGTTATGGGGTCCGCGTCTATGCGCAGAGCTTCCGCCACTTTCTGAGCGTATCTCCCGATCTGTTTGACCGACACTTTGTTAATAAAAGCCATTTCCTTGAGAGTGTGCGGCATTTCCACCTGTTTGGCCGCGATGTACACAAATGGCTTATGAATACTGTATAAAATAAACAAAACTGACTTACCTTTTGTTAGTAGAAAACAATAGTTTAAATGGCAAAATATATCACATAATAATTATATATTAGAAAAAGATCCAGGTTTAGTGTTAATAGCTCTAACGAATGTTTTTAAAGAGAGCACAGGTATTACGAATGGTAGCCGTGGAAATACATGCGACTCCTTTGACATCCTCGACAGACCTCCATTGGCTGCGATCATTGCTGTCCTGACTGGCCATATATATGGCTGCGGCCGCCACCACAGACGGACCACTCGACACATGCAGCTTATAGGAGGCGTTTGCGATGTGAAAGGCCTGTCGCTCGACCGCTCTCTCCAAACCGAGTCTATAACAGAATCGGGATATGAGTTGATCCGGAGTGATGGGGTCCGCGTCTATGCGCAGAGCTTCCGCCACTTTCTGAGCGTATCTCCCGATCTGTTTGACCGACACTTTGTTAATAAAAGCCATTTCCTTGAGAGTGTGCGGCATTTCCACCTGTTTGGCCGCGATGTACACACAAGCTATGGCTATGGCTTTGATGGGACGGCCCGTCATTTTCATATTCTTTAAATACTTCCTTAACATGTCGTCAGCCTTAGGGCCGCATTCAGCCGGCAAATTCATTTTCAACTGAATCCTAGCGATCCTTTGGGACCATTTGTCCAGAGCTTCTGATTTCCTTTCGGACTCCTTGTCATCACTTTTAGACCCTTTGATGGTTTGAGGCTTAGTTTTGGGATGTGTTTTGGGATCTGGTTTGCGAGATATCTTCACTCGAATCGTATTATTAGAGCCCATTTTGAAAGCTTTTCGGACGACAAGTGTTTTATATTCAGTGATTATTTCACTTTCGATGAAAATGTCTTTCGTATGGAACCGACCCTTCAGTCCAATATTTATTCTTATCGACGATTCTTTGCATTCACTTATTCTCACAGAACTTCGCTTTCGGTAAATCCAATCGCCGGTGCATTCAATCGTAAACTTTAAACCATACTTATATTTACTGACAATTTTTAAATCACTTTTAAGGTNTCGACGATTCTTTGCATTCACTTATTCTCACAGAACTTCGCTTTCGGTAAATCCAATCGCCGGTGCATTCAATCGTAAACTTTAAACCATACTTATATTTACTGACAATTTTTAAATCACTTTTAAGGTTATAATTCATTTATAGACTATTAAAAAAATATAAATAATTGTATAAACAAAAAACTTTTTCACTTCAAATATGGACAATAATTCGTACACTATTTGAAGTTGTGGTCAAATGAGAAAAATATTTGAAATCTGTGTGTCTTATATGCAGTGCTCATATTTTTGTGGTAGTAATCCATTTTTCAAGTTCATAGTTCCAATCATATTTAGATCATTTTAATTCTAACGGTCATTTTCAGCTTGGAAGTTTAACAGAAAGATTAGATTACATTTCACAACTGTTAAGTATCAAGGTAAAATGAAAAATCTATTAAAGTATAAATATTTGCCAATAGTTAATTCCTATACATTTGTATGAATCTAGATGTGAAAAAATTCCACACATTCTGCGATAATAAACTATATTGTAATCAGAGGTGTAGTGTATGTAAATGAACTGAACTATACGTTTATTTTTATCTACCTCTCATACAATGCAAACATACAAAAGAGTAGTCATTACATGAGTGAAAAATTTATCTAATTATTTGTTGTAATTGAATGTTTAAAGCAATTAGTAAGGAAACGAGGGCTAATCAATATGACAGGAATTGTAGAATTGCTATAATAATCATCTGAATTGCTATAAATTGTAAGATCACTCCCTGGGAAAGGAGTGTTTTTTGGGGGCTAGTATTCCCTATTACTAAATGGATTTAAATATGAAAGGAGTGTTTGGTTTAACCCAATATTGTTTGTCATTTTGATTACAATGCATTACATACAGAATGCACTTTAAATAAAATATCTTTTAAATAAAAGCAAATATTTTAATTATTATTAGAAATTTTAGTTTGCAATCATTTGCCATAAAATTCTAGTCAAAACATACATATAACTCAAAAGTTATTGTATAATATGAGGAAATTTTTGAATACAAAAGAGGCAAATATTTTAATTAATTATTTATAAGTGAATGAATATTTTATAAATAGGAGTAATAATAAAAACGGGGAACAATTTTTTTAACTCATGCATTACTTTTAACACTAATTTCATTATTATTTGTTTTGTTATAATTATAGTAATAATAATAAAGTTTTTGCATAATATTAAAGACATAAAGAGTATAGTATTTTCGCATTCATTAAAACCGGAGTAAAATAAAAAAATAAAATAATTTATTTAAAGATTAAAAATAAAGTAGTTTTTAAAGTAAATTGGATTTTATTTGTAAAAATCATATACTCTTTCTGGTATACTGTAGTTTTAATGATCATTTTTCGAGTCATAAAAAATTATATTTCTTTATCTATAGTTATGAATGATATCACAAAATGAATGAAAATAATTGTGAAATAATTATAATGAATAATGAAAAGACTAAATGAAATTAGAAAATATAAAATAAGAATATTTTTTCTATTAAGGGCAATGTTTTATTGACTCTCTCTCTCTCTCTCTCTCTCTCTCTACTGTTTCACACAAAAAATTGTTAACAAATGAGTCGATTATGTAATGAAAAGTGAGAGAAAACAAGAGCAGAAAAGTGGATGAATGTGTCCAAAAGTTTGTGAATAATTTGCATAAAAGTGAGTCTAATTAAAGACACACCCGATTTGTGGCATTTATTCACTGATAATAATAATATCACAACTCGTAGTCATAGCCTCTCAAGACTTTCAGACGTTAATTAGAAAATTCATACAAATTAAATAAAAATCCATATTTAATCTCAATTTTTTCATTTATTATATATAAAACTAATCATAAATTACCGGTAAATACATTACAATTTAAAACAATATATTTATAATTAATTAATTTTCATAACATAAAATTCAAATTTAATAGTAATAAATAAATAATTGAATGAATGATTAAAATGCCTAACACTTAGAAAAGGGACGTAATGTTGGCGTATGTGTGATGGGTGTTGGAGTTGGATGGGGGAGCAAAGGTGGGCGCCATATGAGTGGCGTTGGGAGTGATGGCTGGCATTTGAGGGGTCGACACGGATCGACTGTTTGGAGTGATTTGGGGGTCAAATGAATTGGTGTTTGTGTTGTGAGTGGCGGCCGGCGGGAGGAAAGTGTTGAACGCGTTGTGTGGCGTCGATATGCGGGCACTCGAGTGATGGGAATGGTATAGATTCTGATGACCAGACGTCTGGTGATTCTGGTATCCGGTGCTCACGTCCATCAACGAGTGACCCAATGCGGGGCCCACAGGGGGTGGGGGCGGGAACTTCATGGTGGACGTCGGGGTTATGTTGTCACTGGTGTTGGCGTTAATATCGGGGAAAATATTACTCAAATGAAAGTTCGTTGCGTTGGACGAGTGGTTTGACGAGTGATTGGATGGCGTGAGAGTCGACCAAAACTGGGACGAGGAGGCGGTGGTGGTGGGCGCCGGCGGGGGCGCCGTTCGGTTCGAGTTATGCAACGAATTGACACTAAAATTGGCCGAATTTGAGGCGGCATTCGAGCCGTGGTGTGAGTTCTGGGACTGCGGTCTGAAGAGTGTGTACGAGGAGGAGGTGTCGGCGTTGGACGTCGTGTTCTTGGGCTGAGTGTTGGACGAGTGACTCGACGGCACACTCACGGCGACCGGCTTTTGTCGCACCGAACCGTGCGGTTGAGTGTTGGCCACGAAATTGGTGTAACGGTTGTTGTTCTGAGTCATTGGTGTCGACAAAGACATCAATTCATTCATTGAGAAGTAGTTGTCATTCGTATGCCGTAGCGATTGGTTGGATGTGTTGGTGGTGTCGGCGCTGGTGTTATGTTTACTACTGTTTTGTTTCTTGGACTTGGAATTAGTGGTCGTATTGTTTGAACTGATTTTCGATGCTTTCGATGGATTCAGACTTTGAGACATATTTGCAGAAGTGGTCCACGAATTGGACTGACTTTTACTATTACTTGCGTTGGAATTGCTGTGAATTGTGTTTATATTGAAATTAGAGCCAGTGATCGGCGGTAACGGGTTATTGGCACCGGTATTGCCGTGAATCGTCGAGTTTATGTTGAAATTAGAGCCCGAAAGCGATGGCAACGGGTTATTAGCGCCGGTATTACTATGAATCGTGGGGTTTATATTGAAGTTAGAGCTCGTAATCGGTGTCAACGGGTTATTGGCGCCGGTATTGCCATGAATTGTAGAGTTTATATTGAAATTAGTACCCGAAAGCGGTGGCAATGGGTTATTAGCGCCGGTATTGCTATGGATAGTGGAGTTTATATTGAAATTAGATCCGGTAATCGGTGGCAACGGGTTATTGGCACCGGTATTGACGAAGGGGGCGTTGAAGTCGGGCCACGTGTTGGCAAACATGGATCTGTGGGCACCGCTGAAGGGGGCGGTGGCGTCGAAGGGCGAGGCGGCGCTCGGCAGTAGCGGTGGGAATGGTGTGCCAGAAGTGGTCGGAAAGTATGTGGTGTTGGAGTCGTTGGAGAAGAAACAGCCGGCGTTTGCGTTGTTCTGTTGGCCCACCGATGAGTTGCTGTGATTTGTTGGCTCCAAATAGTTGGTGAATCGGATGTCATTACTTCGACCGCTTCTCTGGTAATGGTGTTCACCACTCGTATTGACATTCGCATCACTGGGAGTCGAGTATAGACTTGAATTGTTGGCATAATTGTCAACATTTGAATGCAAGAAAGCATTGGCCGACGGATTGAATATATTTGTGTTTGTGTTGGCATTTGTCGAGCGCTTGTTTTGCTGGACATTTGAATTGTTGTTGTTATTAGAGTATAGGATAGGACTGTGTTGTGGTGGCTGTTGCTGTTGTGCCTGTTGTTGGGGTTGTGTTTGATTTTGTGGCTGATTTAGTCCAATATTAGGTGCCAAATGACTTATACTGGTCAGATTATTATTGCCACTATTATTATTATTATTACTATTACTGTTAGTAGCATTATTATTATTCATGTTGTTATTATTACTACTATTATTAATAGTATTACTATTACTATTAGTGGGATATTTAACAGGACTGTGTTGTTGTTGCTGTGGCTGTTGGTGTTGATTGACACCAATATTTAGTGCCGAATGACTGATGAAATTATTATTACCAGTGTTATTATTACTACTATTACTGGTAGTATTATTAACACTATTACTAATACTAGTATTGTTATTAGTATTATTATTAGGATATTTGACAGGAGTTTGTGGTGGTTGTTGTGGTTGATTAATACCAATATTAATTGCCGAGTGACTAATCAGATTATTATTATCAGTACCGGTATTATTATTATTACTACTAATACTATTATTTATATTATTATCATGATTAGTATTCGTATTATTATTAATATTATTATTATTATTACTGTTATTATTAGCGGTAATGTTATTAGGAGTAACAGCACTGGTAGTATTCCCATTGATTTGAGAATTGGTGTTACTATTGGTGAGAGGATTCACAGCATTTGAGTTGACATTACTGTTTAAATTTCTATTGGTATCGGTAGTAAGGATTGGAGTCTTAGGGCTAGTGATAGTCACTATTGATTCCGTGGTGGTTGTGGTGGCCGTTGAAATAGTGGTCGGAATGTCCGGCGAGTCACTAGAGTCGTGTGATTGAGGAGTGGGTGTGCTCTCAGAGATGGTAATCGTCTCTATAGTTGTGGTCAACGCTTTAGTCACAGTCTTCTCGGGAGTGATCTTTGGTTTCTGGT
>CAJPVJ010000273.1:0-29601 GCA_905397405.1 Oppiella nova
TCTTTGCTTAAAAGTACAGAATTTATAGTAAGAATCTTATGATAGATATTAATAAATAATATTAATAGTTATTATTCAGTAAACATTTCGTGATATAAAATCATAAGACTTGTAGACAAAAATAAAAAACAATATTTATATAAGTTTTTACTGCAATTATATTGCTATGAAGTTTTGAAATTATAGTTTATATATATTTTCCAATAAAATAATGCTAAGTGAATGCTTTTATGTTTTGGTATACGATATTAATAAAACTATTACAGTAAATAGGAAATACATTGTAAAATAAGTTAAAAACAATCTATATTCGCATAAAACAAAAAATACAAAATAATTACTCTCGATCAATTTGAAGTTTATTTTATTACACTTTTAAAACAAACGCTACAATAAAATATACATAATATAAATGAAAGTATATTAAAATTTAAAAAACATATAATTTATATTTATTAATCAATCATAAAAAAATACATTTTAAACATTAAATCAAACATAAAATGTAGCAGCACGCTCAAATATTATTTTAACCTCCATGCTTTTTTGTTTGAGACTTTTTAGTAGGTTTTGTTTGTTTAGATTTTGACTTGGTTTCCGGTTCACAAATGTACCTTCTCACACTAGTCCCTTTATCCTGGACACACACCTGGCCATCATCACAATTACCACTATCATAACATTCTTGACCTTCCATGTAAGCTAGTACATTGAATGACCTGGTTAAATCCATAGCCAACATTATGACCACCAATATAGCTATGATAAAGCGCTTATTAGACATTTTTGTATAGACTTTAATATATTTTTTTAATGAAACTAGAAATAAGATAAAATTAATTTTATTTTATACCATATGGTTAATTTATCGCCATAAACAGTAATTATGTTGTGGACATGTAATGTTATTTAACCAGTAGTTATGTTATATAATTTAATAAATAACTTAAAATACTTAAGAGTCTTTTAAATAAAAGTATAAATGAAGCCAAAATGCATAAAAATTTTATGATTTATTTTATAAAATTTTAAAATAAAATTAATATTGAATATTAACTTAAAATAAAATTATTTTTGAAAAACTCACTTAAGTAAATGAGTAAAATTAATAACAATTTTTCAGTTATTTATTATAATTAATAATTTATGAGCTTTAACAATTTTAATAAACACATAGAAATATGTTATAACTTAAAATATTTTATATAAAATTAATAACAAGATGATTAATAATAGTAGTATTAAGTTTAAATATGAATTTATATTTTTGTCGATATTAGAACTTAATATACAGTATATAACTTATAAATAAATTTTAAAATATTTATTCTAGTAACTGGGTAGAATTTTAATATTAATTTTACTTTACATTTTTAATATTTAAAATTTACAATAAAACAATATATTAAATATTAGTATTATATATTGATACTACCCTAACGTGTGCTATTATGTAAGCCCCTCCCAATGTTTGATCCCATTGGTTAAACTATGAGTTACTCTTATTATATAACTGTGTGTAATGCATGTCTAGGGATCTTAGTTTTTAGTTTAGACCATGCATATTTATTAATGACATAATTAAGTTTATGCACATACAAATTAAACTAGCATGGCCAACTTTCCGTATCGAGAAATTCCTTTTAAGTGTTGACTCTATTCTGGCTGTAATTAAGGCATAATATTAGACTACAGTATGACACTATACGGCATGCCTGTCCAGAATTTTTAAAAACCATTAAATAGTGATGTATAATATTGATACTACCCTAACGTGTGCTATTATGTAAGCCCCTCCCAATGTTTGATCCCATTGGTTAAACTATGAGTTACTCTTATTATATAACTGTGTGTAATGCATGTCTAGGGATCTTAGTTTTTAGTTTTGAGTTTGGAGTGCTTTTTGGTGCTTTAAACTTATTTTGTATTACCTTATCTTAAACTTATTTCAATAAATACGATTATGTGCCAAACCATCGGCTAATTTAATCCCCGTCGGCTCTCGGCCATATCATTTGGGGGCTCGTCCGGGATGAGATACGTTGATCTCTAGTGTCGTAAGTATAGGTCGTCTGCAAATCCAGCGTAAGAATAGCCATCAGCTTAAGAGTTGGTCAGCAAATTCAACTCCGCCGACAGTTGGACTCCTTTAAGCGTATGCCCTACCTTATGATTCAGGTATTTATTCCAGTTGGCCCTCTCTGATGCCCACAGCTAAGTTTGGTCACCAATGCTAACTACACATCGAGTGTCGGGAAGTCAGTTAGCAGCTAATCATCGCTTGGAAGACATTCAGACCCTTGAGGCTAGTGACTGACGTGCGTTAAAGGTGCCCTTTTATAGCGCTTTGTCGACCGAGTCATCACTGCTCACTGACTCCCAACGCGGATGACTTCTGGTTGTTGGCGAAACCGTACCAGTAGACGACAAAAGGAGTGACGGTCTCATCGAAGACACCCATTGATTGGATCCGAAGAGCTGAGGATTTCTCGTGTTTATTGAAGACAACTAACGGTCAGATAAAACCCCTTATTCCGAGTCAAATCTTAAACATATACTTATACTATTGTTAAGCCAGCGTTTATATAAACAATAGTATACACCTTAAGTAAAAGCGAAGCCGCTCTTGTTGGCCAAATGGCTGACAATAGGCAGTTAGTCGCTGACATTCGGCGCGAAGTCGGTGATGTCCTCTCGAGTCAGATAAGTAATCTCAAACTCGATCGCTACTCCGGCGAAATTAGTCGTAAATGTGTTGAATGGTTGAATGAGTTTGAAGAGCAAACCCGACTCAAAGGTTGGACAGACGCCAATCGAGTCGACCGATTCGGTGCTTCCCTTGAAAAGGATGCCCGAAATTGGCACAAACTCTATATTCAAAAAGCTGATCCCCCTATCGCTAGCTGGGATACACTTAAAAGACTTTTCACGACATATCATCTCCCAAAAGACAACACTACTTGTGTTAAGGAAGAGATGGAGAGTCGTAAGCAAAGGCCATTTGAGGATGTGATTAAATACATCACTCATAAAACGCTTTTATGCGATGAGGTAAACCCTGATATGCTTTTTGAAGAACAAAAAGAGTATATAATTAAGGGATTACTACCCAAAATAAAGTCTTCTATCAAAACACTTGACTGTTCAAATATGGATAGACTAATCCAACATGCAAAGAACATAGAAGACGGCTTGCGCGATATACCGTCCGATGATATTAATTCTGATATCAATGCAAGGGTGACCAAAACTGAAACTGCTGTAAATCATTTGTGTGATACTTTCACAAAATATTTGAATAAACTCTCTGAAACTGAGAAGAAAACAGACCAAAAGTCTCGCGAAAGATCTCGTGATAGGTATGCAAACAATTCCAACAGCGGTTACAGCCCTGACAGACGGTATAATAGAGACTTTTCTCGAAATCGTGAAAACTCAAGAGATAGGTCTTATCAAAGAAATGATTATAATCGTGAGCGCTCTGGTAGAGATCAAAGCCGAGATCGCAACGATAATAGATTCCGCAGTTATTCCTATGACAATAATTATCGCAGAGATGATTTTAATCGCAGCCGCGATTACTCTCGAGACCGAAATCGCGACCGCAGTCGTGACAGGAACTATGGTTTTCAGCAAAGAGAACAATTAAACAGTCGGTCAGATCAGCAAGAAGACCATAGTCGAGAAAAGAATGTTTCTTTTAATAAACCTAATGAAAGGGTGAATCTGAATAATGAGCCCTATTGCGGTAAATGTGGAAAAAGTGGTCATAAATCCGAGTTTTGTCCTAAAAGCCTGTGTGCAAAAACTCCTCCGATTAAACGCAAATCTTACCGAGTGTCCCAAGAATCCATATTTTCTGAAGGAGATGACGAACTCATCTATAAGTGTGTTATCATAAATGGTAGGGAAGTTCCAGCGTTAATGGATAGCGGTTCATGCGTTAGCCTAATTGATAAGAAGAAAGCCATTAAATTGGGATTAAGCATTGATTCACATGACGGCAAGTCTGTGAAAGCAGTTAACGGTTCTCAAGTGCCCATTAAGGGACAAACTAATGCAAAAATTATGATAATGATTGACGGAATTGAAAAGTCTGTCATAATTACTCTCAGAGTTATTGATTCTTTTGATTTTGATCTACTGTTAGGTTTGGATTTCAGTCGTAAAGCTGGAATAATAATTGACTGTAGCTCTGATAAAATTATGTTTTCCAATGATAGTGGTTTAATCGCAAACAAATGCGTATGCAAAGGTCGTTGCAGTTGTTTTGCAAACACAGTGCATTTAGTAAAAGACATTAGCCTAAAACCTAAAGAGAAATACTATGTAAAGGTCCGCTCGAATAAATTAAATGTCACAAAGAACTTTACAGCAACTGTTAGATCAGACCCACTAGTCTTTTCAAAAACAAAAATGTACGTAAAGGAAACAGATGTAGACTTTGTTAACAGCACAGCATTCTTAGCCTTAAGAAACTGCAGTCATAAAACCACAGACCTGCATTCAGGTACCGTTATCGCTAATTACAAGCCCTTAAGGCAATCGCCTTTGTCAGTACACACAAACAAAATTAGTAATGCATTTTACGTAAAATCAGATATTGAGTCTGAATATAGACCAGAGCCAACAGTCACAGAATTGTTGTATAACATCAGACAAAAAGCGAGGGTTATGGGCCATAAACTTAATGGTCTAAACTTTAAAGAATTTTTATGTGCTTTCTGTACGTCAATGGACCACACAAACAATGAGTGCCCAAATCGCCACATCTGGTACAGAAACCATTACTTTAGATCTCGTATTGATACCAAACTCTCTGAACTTAAATCAATTATTGACAATCGCCTAACAACTGTACCCAGACAGTCAGTTCTTACGTTGGCATCTATCAATGGCCTAAAAAGACAAAACTTTTTTGAGTCGTTTGAAGGTCCAATCAATTACGATAATAGCCTTAAGCCCGAATTCATTGCACAATTAGAAACATTGTTATCTGAATTCAAAGATTGTTTTGCTTTTGACTCAACAAAGATCGGGAAATGCAGTGTATTAGAGTTTACTGTAGACACTGGTGATGCAAAACCCATTTGTCGTCCACCATATAAATATAGTTCTACACAGCGCGCGGAGATAAATAGACAGATTGATAAGTGGCTAGATATGGGAATAATTGAACCTGCATTCAGTGCATGGGGTCAACCTGTAGTTCTAGTAAATAAGAAATCATTAGATAGTGAGGGCAAACCTGAAATTAGAATTTGCGCTGATTTACGAGCAGTAAATAATGTTACCAAAAGTGATGTATATCCATTGCCGTCCATTCGAGATATTTTGGACAGCCTTAACGGTTCAATATATTTCACAACTATAGACACAAACTCGGGCTATTTTCAGTGTTCTGTCGCTGAACTCTCTATATCTATCTATCTATCTATCTATCTCTCTCTCTCTCTCGCTTTGGTGCCCCTTCTTTCTATCTCTCTCTCCCTCCCTCCCCCTCTCTCCTACCTGTCCTACCTCGCTCTCTTGATCTCTCTCCCCTCTCTCTCCCTCCCTCTCCACCATAACCTCGCCTCTCCTTTGCTATTGAATACAATTTTTGCATTTTTTACGAATAATCATTTTTCTTGACTAACCTTTATTTGTATTTATATTATATTAATATTAAGTGGAATTCAAAGAATTGTTTGTCTTTAGTCTTAGTCTTATACTTAAAGTTTGTTTTTCTATGAATTTCATAGTTTTCTATTCCATATAATATTAACACTTATCGTAAAGTTCTTTGTTCTCCTTTCTATGCTTTGATAAACAGTATAGCATTCAATCAAAAGTGATATTTTCTTTTTAGACAAACACAACACAACATTACGAAACACTTTTTTGAACTCAAATCCTCTATAAGTTTATGCACTTTATTTGACTTCAATTCAACCCAAATATGCTTTTGAATAAATACTTAAATCAAAATATATTTGCAACCAAATTGAAAAACTTTTCCTAAAAATCAATTTTTATTTCCAAATAAATTCTTGAACTAAAGTTTTTTGAGTAGAAAGTCATAAAAAAGCGAAAATGCGAATAAAACCTATTGATTTACAAATTAGCGAATAAATGTATTTTTAATTATGAACTCAAAACTATTATAACTATTATATACAAACATTTTCTTTAGTCGAAAGACTGAGAAAATTGTTTTCAACTTTTCATTCATTCAATTTTAAGGCACAAATCGATACTAAATTTTATTTATTAGCGATTAGTTGGAAACTTATTGAAATTTAATGACAGTTCACATCAAATTAAAGCAAATAATTAACGATTGAAAGCCATAACTAATTAATAGCTTTTTGATCGCTTTCCATACAGTTATACCACTTTTGCTATCATTCATACCTTGGGGCAAATGTCAGATACATTACAGAAGCGCTGTCATCACACAGACAGCACTGCCTACTGTCACCGTTAGGGGTTTCCTCAACTTCCGCACCACCGTTGACGGCACAGTCATTGTGTTCACACCCGCGTCGGCCATCCCCTCCGAAAGTGCCAAAAGTACAGCCATTTTGCCCACAATCCAAAGCACACTATCGCCACAAACTATCATTAATACAAAATCATCGGTTTTCCATCAAATATCGCCAACACATGTGCCACAAGCCATTCAGCCCACGAAGGCTTCCCAACAGTACCCGACAGGTCTGGTGACAGTCTTGGGCGGCACTGTTGTCCGCAACGGCGAGACTACGATCCACGAGACCAAAGTGATCGGCACTTACATCGATGGCAAATACGCGCAGATCCTACAGAGCACTGCCCGGGTTGAGGTACCGGTGCCGCAGACGCCAGTTATCCGGCCCACACAGACATCTAAATATAGCGGTCCATCCATTTTCGTGGAGTCGCCTCTCAAGAAGGCATACGTTATGGCCAGAGATGAGCCCAAACGAGAGGAACCAAAGGCACCAGAATTTGACGAAAATAACGGCATTCAAAGTTATAGGAAACCGGAGCCACGAAGACTTCACCCGAGACTGGCGTTGAATCCGTTGAGATCGCGATGGACTCAAAGCAATCTGCAGAAGAATGACAAGAATCAGTCGGAAGATGGTTCGCCCAAAGCTCACAAAGTAACCAAAGCACGACTCGGCACCAGACGGTTCAGTCTCCCTCCCAGAGCGTCGCCCAAAGTATGATTTCATAGCATTTCCATAATATTATTTATATTACATCCCATTTGCCGATGAATTGCAAACATTTGATTCAAAAGTTCAGGTTTTTTAGAGACAACTCTTCATTGATTTTGAAACTAATTTTCATTTTTTGGGAATAAATTTAATTAAATTGCGAATAAAATAAGAAGAAAATTGATTTATAAGAAAAATAAGGAAATTATAAAACATAATAATAAAAGTTTTTTCTCGCATTTCTATGAATCTGTTATATTCTTATAAAGTATTTTAGATAAGAATGAAAGCATTGGTTGTAATGAATAATAAATAGTTGTGTTTAAGTATATTGTGTTTCTGATGGACGCGTAGGTGTTTCAATACATATCTCTTTTGGCATTAATATAAGTTTTTCTCAACACTTGTTGTGTTTCACTACTATATGAATAGAAAAGCGAAAAACAGGTCATTAAACAATTGATTCATATAATGGAAACCTTATCTCAAATCATGCATTCATTCAATTTAATGCTTTTCTTAAATAAGCATATCTTCAGGGAATTTGTTTACATATTAAAGATAATGCAAAACATAAAAACTTTGAAACGAAATCAAAATCTGAATTTGAATAATGATTTAAAGCATAACTCATTCACATGTAGACAATAAACATTTTACACAATAAATAATTAGAATTAAATACTTTACACTAATTTCATAATAACATGTTTAATAAGGTATATAAAAGTCTCATAACAGGGTTGTAAATACAGTAACCATTCCAGTAATTTACCCGTACTTTCCCACTCAATAGTCGCAAATATTTTATTACACCAGTAGTTTATTTATAAGTTATATTTTAAAATATTAAAAACTCATTTTTAATTCAAAACAACAAAAATTTCTAAAATAATCTCAAAAACGAGTAGATTTAAGGAATATATTAAAGGAATTAATGGTCAAAAACCTTATAAATTCTGTGTTGAGAAAAATCACAAAACATTTTACTTTTATGTTAATTTACGTAATGTTGCATATATTTAGAGTGAAATTCACCCTATTTTTCATTTTCACACATAAATTCACGACATTATTCATAATGTAATTAGAAAAATGAAAACTAAAATTTATAAAATTTTCTTTTATTTGAGATATTTTATATGATTTGTATTATTTATATGTAACATAATTTTTAAAGTTTTATTTATTTTTTTTATAAATTATGAATAAATGTTGAATTATAGGTCCAAATGAATCGTTTTAAAGCCAAACTGCCGGCCACTGCCTTAGAGGAGCGACAGAGCTATAACTCTAGACTTCAGACCCGATTAGATAAACAGAAATCTGAATCATCGGAGCCTAAGGCAGATGAGGAGGAGATACAGAGTGCGGCCGAAGCTATTAGTGAGGGTGTGATTGAGGAGAGACAGGCACAGGAAGTGCTGCCATCGGAGCCAATAGATCCGTCCAAAGTGGCCACAGAAGTGCAGACAATCACAAGCGAAGTGACAAAACACGTGAACGGAAACCAGATTCAAGTGGAGACAGTGACCCTCACCACTACTATCCAACGACCACTTGATCCAGCAGAATTTGGCACCGATTTAATCGCGCCGACAGTACCCGTAGAGGCCAATGATGTGGACGTGACATCAGTCCAGGAGACACCACCTCTGGTAGTCTCGAGAACTTATTCAGTGACCGAAAGAAGTATGAGAACGACTGTTATCCCGGTGTTTGACGGGACGGTTACAAACAGCCACACGGTTACCGAAAGTTTTTTCATCAGGAAATTGATTACTGTCTATAAGACTCTTCCTCCGGGAGATATGTTCCTCTTGGAAACGGCCAGTATTTCAATGAATGACTCATTTACTGATTTATTGGCCGCCGAACAGAGCGTTCCCTCTCTATATGAAGGTTTGTATGCTTTCCCATCATTTTTCTTAGACCTCTTAATTGTTAGAGGATTATGTGATTGACATTTATATTTGAATGAATCAATGTTAGGCGCCATTGAGATAACAGAGGAGCCCGACAACGAGTTGGTGAGCGCCACAGCGGTTGCTCAGCCGGTACCTGTGCCCACACTGGACCCGAGTACTAATTTAGGCTTTATGGCCAACAACCAGTTGCCTCAGTTTGATATGAATAACCCGCTATTCCTGGCGGCCGCTCTCCAGAACCCGCAGTTGGCCGCCGTATACCTGGGTCTCCAACAACTCAAACAACAGGCCCCTCAGTATAACACCATTACTAAGCCGACCACATATGTGACCACAGATACCGTGTATAACACGAAAGTTGTCAGCTTTTACGACGGCCGGTCCACCCGTTCCCGGACTCTTGTGGAGCCGGTGGGCACTACAGAGCGAACTCTCACCACATATACGACTGAAGTAACGCCTGTCATGAATGGCAATCTGGCATTGCAACAAGCACAGTTCCACAATGTATTCGCCACTAACCTGGTTTCACAACAATTTCAAATGACCCCGCAATATAGTACAATTACCAAAACTGTAACCACACTCACTGACAGCACCAGTACCAAGACTAAAGTCTACACATTGGTCTACAATGCGTTCAGTACTCGATACCGCACAGTGACCAGTACTAGCGTTATACCCACTGTCCTCACAACTGTCATCACATCTACCGTTCCATATCAAGTGGCAAACACTGCCCAACCTTTCAATATTTTTGGATAAATCGTCTTAAAGACACGTTTTTTAATATAACTCATAAAAAGTTATATAAATTGTTTTTGAAGTAAGTTATCATTGATTAGGAACTGGTTGTTCAGCCATGCGTTTAACTGATTGATTGAAGCAATCAGTTTTTATTATGTTTTTGCGAATTCTCAAAGTAAGTTCAATTCATTTGATCTAAATATTTGCCATTACTGTAAATTGTTATATATAAATTTTTATATATTTTATATAATAGTTATCGTTTTTTGATATAAAACCGAGATTTTTTATATAATCAGAAATATTATATTTTTAAACGTTTATAAACTCATTATGAAAGTCTCATAAAATTTTTAAAAGTTTATTTTATACTTTCCTTTTTATATTGTATTGAATCACAAAATAATGCCTTTAATGATGGACCCATGACTTGAGATGAGAATCTCTTAAGATTTGTCTATTTCTCATATACTTTCTTATTATCAGAATTAATGTTTAGAAAATGAGATTACATTTAATGAAATCATAAGAATATTGTATTCTCTGAGTTGTGATAATTATTATACTTTTGTATTCTTTACAAACCATTTGTTATGCAATATTATTCTATTGTATTCATTGTTTGATACCTTATGTAAGAATTTTTTGTATTGTATGACATGTTTTGTTTTAATTGTATATTTTATTAATGATTTTGTTGTTTTGTAAATTAAAAACTTTTTAAACAAATTGATTGCCATTTAATATGATATGCAAAAGCAATGTATCATTAATGACAAGTGGATAATAGAATTAATATAATAAGCCTTGAATTATAATCAAAAAGCTTTATTTCAATTCACTTAATCCATATTAAATTTTGCAAAATATTTTCCAAAATATAAATGACTATAAAATAATAGAAACGAGTATTAAATTAATCAATTAAGTTATCTTGAGGTTAGGTTTTGCTTAAAATCTCCAGCACTTTAGAGTACACATAGAGGCCGGCATCCTTCCCAAAGATATAGTCGGTGTGACTCCAGCGCTCGTATGGCACCAAATATTCCGCCAGAAGTGGCACTAATGGGTCAATCAATGCCATAAAGTGATTATCTTTGAGTATATCTTTCTAATAAAAATTTTGTGATACCTTTGAGTTCTTGTTTGAGTTGAACTACATTTGCGAGATCTGCCAACCAGTCATTCAACGAATAGATTAATGCAATTTTGGTGGATGTGATTGATGAAAGATTGTAATTTGGAGGTGTCTTTTGGCCGTAGATTATCTTGTTTTCATACTCTCCGTAATCAAATTTGCGAAACTTTTTGCTTTCGACTAACTGTCCAAAATGGGCGACATTCCAACTGGAAGTGCCTGCGGGTGTGTGCGTGAAGTATACTCCCAATCGTGTCTATTAATCAATTATACAATACTTTCTTATTCGGATAAATATGGTATTTAAATATCAATCAAATTTAATGTCTTGATCTATTTTACATATAAAATCAATCAATTAATACCATATTTAGCTGCTGTTCATCAAAACCGGACAACAGGAACAATATATTGGAGCAAATGATTCTCATTTTAGTGTCACATAATTCTTCGGCCAAATATGTCATCAATTTGTCGGAGGGTAGAAATTTACCACCAATAAACCTGCACATATTATAATTATCTCTTTCTGTATATGTCTCCCAAATATATTACCTGAGAACATCATTGAATTCAGCAATGTATCGAATTGGTGTAATAATATCTGAGACATAAGCAACCGGTGCTAATGCTATGAATGGGTTAATTATTTGAGAAAATTCTGGCCTTGATGCTAATAGAGCGAACATAATGGCTACAATATAAAAGACATAATATTATACAATATAGATTAGTCATTAATATATAATACATGTCTTAAGCCATTTACCTGTTCCCTGAGAGTGAGCTATGTATCCGATAGAACCTAAACAAAATATTATTACCGGTAATTATAAGTTAATACTGTAAATATAGACAAATGAACTGTCTTACTTTGATTAGTAGCCTTAGTTATATATTTGATAATAGCTGGCAAATCATATTCAGACATCTCATCAAAAGTAAATCTCCAATATTTTTTCTCTGAATAACAGCAAATAAAATAAGTTTTACCGGTAATATAGAACTCAATTTAACATTTAACTCAAACTTTGTCTCAAACTAGAAAGTATTGAAAATTAAACATTTAAGTGGTTAAATGCAGTTACCGCTTGTTTTATAAATTGTATGATTTGTTGAGTATGTGTTTCCCCTTGAATTTGAAAGCCAGACATCGTATCCATGTTGTGCCAAAACAAACCCCAAATTATTGCCAACATTTTCATTAATTGTATTTAATTGATCATAAGATCCGTTCAGAAACGGACTATTAATGAGCCAATCGGTAGACGATCCCAACAGACCGTGTTGTAGGAGAAGGGGTTTAAGGGTTTGATTTGAATGTGAATATTGAGTGTTAATTATTCTATGGATTCCTAAAATATAGCCGTCTTTTGTGACCACATAATGTGTTTCTGCTTTGAAACCGCGAGAAGTGATTATCTCAACCTTTTTTAAGGACAATAATAATTAATATTAATAAATATAGAGTTTATTATTTTGTTAGTCTTTTGAAAATAAGATTTGTATGAAAGTTATGTATGAAATCTATTCATATGTTTGAGTTATTCTCAATGATAAGTAAAAGTTTTATATTGTTTGCAAGTATGCAACAGAATTGTAATTATATCAGCGATAATGATCTGTTTTGTTAGGAAAACATTGATTTACGCCAAGAATGGCAACATTTATATACAAAGTAGTGATTGAATACCGCATTGCGTTCTTCATCGGGATCTGTGGTAGTGTCGGAACAGTTGCTGTGATGATGACTGTCAGCACATAATAAATGACTGATTAATGCAAACAAAACAAATATAATGAAAAAGTTGCCCATTTTTGCTGTCAATACTGTATTATTTATTGTCATTTCATTTCATATGTAATAAAACTTTTTCGTGTAATAAAACTAGTTTTGCAGATCCTTTTAATCGCCGAGTCTATAGACCTGAAGGCTATAATCATTAGTCATGATTGATATGAAGTAGGAATTGATATATTTGTCAATCATTTACACTTCAACTTATAATTAATAAAAAATTCATATTTTTAGTGAACAAAGCCTCAAAAAACACACGAATACCTCAAATATGATTCATTTATTCTTTCAATTCTCAATCACTATATTTAAGTTTTGGTGAACGCCTTGAATAGTCACTAAATTCTTGATCTCAATTGTGTTCATATATAGAAATTAATTGGAGTTTTCAAAACATAAGTAAATATCATAAGCAAAGCAAATCAGCTTAAATTCATAAACAGTTCAAATAACATAGTTTACTGTAAACAAAACATATCATATGTTGGAGCCTCTGATAATTTACTGATAAAATATTAATTTGATTAATCAGTCGCTTAATCGACAAAACACAAGCTAAACGTACTTTAAGTACTTTTTATGCCAGTATTATATATTATATATTATTTGAATAGCGATTCAATGGAATAATAGCTGAGAACTAATGCTATTATAAAAGACAATCAAAAAACTTATCGCAATTATCTGTGAATTGTATTATGTATTAGAGGGAGAAAAGTTGAATTCAATGATTAAATTTATGAATTTTATTACTATACTGTATAGACAAAGGCTTTAAATTTTAATTGAAATTCAAGTATTTTAATGGATATCATGACTTGAATCAGGAATTATTGATGTTTTATTAATAAAAATTCATTTTTTCTGCTAATTTCATTGAAACGATACTTTCATTGTTTGCCACTATTTATGACACAATTTTTATGACCACAAAAATATTTCCTATAATTGATTAAACGTATCATAAAAACATGTTTTGCTCGAAAAATCGTTTTATTCGTTATTATTAAAGAAATCAATAAATTATTGGAAAATACAGAGAAATGAGAAATTCATAAGTATTTCAAACATTAATAGTTTTTCAGTGAATATAAACTAATGGTTCGCTTCGAAGAACTAGTTGTTTGTGAAGACAATTGAATTGAGGGGCAAATTGTAATGACATGTAATTGTATTGCTAAACATAGGTCTCTATACTAAAGCATACACTAAAATAGCACTCAAATAACAGGGAAGTGCTATCTTTGGCATGAATACAATGAGTGGTTCGGTTGGGTCGACCCAATCGATATCAACGTGTCTATAGTTTATTTGAATGTGACGTCAATTTACATGCAATTTCATGATTGCATCAAAGGTTTGCAATGTTTGCTTCATAGCATACATACAATACTTATTATGGGAATTTGTTCATTACTATTATTATTCTGTAACGTAAACTTCATTCACAATTTCAATAGACTGAGAGTGCGGGCGATTCACATGTAATACAGTATCATCCCTACAAAGATTACACTTTGTGTATTACCCTGATTACACTTTTCAAACTCACTTTCATTATATCATAGTTAGCTACTGTATGATAGCATCGGTCAAATACAATGACTAGAATTACTTATATTATTGTTTTAGATTTAGTGCTAACTCTGTGTTTAGTCAATAAAAATGTATGCATTGACTCGAGTGAACAAAATAAGGTTATAAATGCATCGGAAGACTGCCATAAGACTGGGCTCTGGAAATGTGGTCATCGTTTCATTAGAGCTCATAAATTCGTGTCCGTTATTACAAACGAAGACTCATTTGAGTCCAAATGTATCCTCAGATCTGTGAGTAAATTGATTTTTAATCGATATATTACTGTTAGAAAAGCTAAAGAGCACTTTAATTACGAGGAAAAGTATTTATGATATCAAATACAGTGTATGATTTAATACACTAATGGTTCCCGGCAGATTATTACTCACGAAAAATAGCTTACTATCAAATGAACATGCTACTGTATACTGTATAAAATTTACTAGAAATGAAAAATAAATTAATTTCAATGTCTCATGTTTCACCGCAAAGTTTTATTCAATGTTTTTATGACTGTATACCAAATGATTGATTAATAAATTTTAATTGAAATACTTTTGTAGGCATTCTTCCAGTGTATGGAAATGTGGTCCAAAGCAAAGAATTGTCACAAACTGAACACTCACTCCACAGAACACTCGCAAATGTTTCGCAAACGTCTGACCGACACGTTGTGGTCTACCAGAGGGTGTCTGACAGGACTCCCGAAACAATAGGATTTAAAAAACATAATTCATATCATTTGCAAATATCATGAAATAGTGTCATTAAATGATTGCTTGCAAGCGATGGCCAAATCTGACTCTTCACCACATTTAGTGCCAAATGTGTTAAACAAGTCATTAATTCAAAGTGTAATGAAAATATATCTCAAGTTTGGAAACACAGAATACTGTACTTTATTTACATTACAGTGAAATTCTGTATCAAAATTGCATTTTGAACTTACAGTTAGTTCTATTGTAATACAGTATTACTAATACTTGAATAATATGTTTACCGACTGTTAATGTTATACGGTAATTACTAGGTTTTTATTATTAATTTATAATTTGTTATTTACTTTTATAATTATGTTTTTAGGATATAAAAATAATTCCAATTATGTTAAATTTAATATAATTATTAAATATAATATTTACAAATATAAGAATATAATATAACAACAAATCATAACAATAATTGAATAAAATTATATACGGTATTTAACAATCTAACGTATAATACCAATGAGTACGTGGTATCATAGAAAATTAAATATAATATTTACAAATATAAGAATATAATATAACAACAAATCATAACAATAATTGAATAAAATTATATACGGTATTTAACAATCTAACGTATAATACCAATGAGTACGTGGTATCATAGAAAAGCTCCGGACAAACTGATTATCGTGCAAATTATCAAAGATAACAAACAATCAATTACTATAATAATAACTTTCAGTTAAAATTAATTCCTAAAAATACTAAATTACTGTAAATTATAAGTTTGTTCTCAAAATACAATTTATGAACAAATGTGCAAATATTGGACACAGTTTACCACTGAATAAATCCAATAGTTCTCAAATCAATATAACTTAAAAGCATTAAACATGTAACTTATCTCTCAGACAAATACATAAAGTAAAGCAATTCGTGCTCTTGTTTGCGGAATTTGGAGACAAAATTGATTTTATAAATGGTCTCAAAGTTTTCGGTGGCCATCGGTTTCGTAAGGTTTTTATTTTGCGAGCGAATCACAAGATCAGTGACCGGACTATTGACTCCAATAATACGGCGGAACTTATTATTATGTAATGACTGCTCGACGGACACGTCAAAGAAGAAGAGGAGGGGAACGGCTGAATACTTCTCACTCAACGCCACCCATTGTTTGCGGGCCGAGGGCTCGACGTTAATGTTATCGATAACACAATTCTGTCGGTTCTTTAGAGACGTTTCGCATTTCTTGTGACACCTCTCCATTGTCTTCAACTCGTCTCTCGATATATAAATGTAACCAAATTTTTGCAAATAATTCGTATAAAAGGATGACTTCCCAGAAGCGGGTAAACCGCAGAATATTATTACGTGAAGTTTCGATGAATAGTTGGCCAACAAATCGCTGATATTTCTGTACTGTTTGTCTGAACCAAATTGAGTGGCAATGAAGTTGTTGTCACACTTTTTGGGTCGAAAGACCGATATATCGAAACCACAATAACTCGTATCACTCGAGACTATCTTTGGCTTTACATCGGTTAGGAAGCGCTCGGGCGTTAGGAACGGAATTCCAGAATTGGCGGCAAAGAGTAGATCCACTGAACTGTGATCTGATCTGCCGTTCAATTGCTTCTTACGGCCGGCGGCGTCGCCCACAAAGAAACTGGTGGTCAAGTCGATGGGCTTATCGTTCAACTCATTGGCCAATAACTGCCACAAACCGGGCCGAGGCTTACGATAGATATCATCAAATGCAGCCAACATTACAAGACAGGGAACGCCGATGTCTGTGAGCGCCGACTCAAACCGGTGCTGAATATCCTCCAATTTATACCTTCCCTGAGATATCGGCAACTGATTAGATATAACCACAAAACGATATCCTCTTTCAATCAGTTTCTCGATCTTCTTCGGCAACTGTTTGTCGATTAGTCTCCAATCGTCTGAATCGATGGCAAACTTATTGCCAGATTTAGGCGTAACTAAAGTGTCGTCAAAATCAAAGGCAGCGATGGATGCGCTGTTGCGGCCGCCGCCGAGGAATTTGCAGATATGGACACGATTTGCACATAAAGACATCCATTCAGTCACTCCCGAAGACTTGGTCACATCCATAGTCTGATCCAAATCTGCGTTAAATTACAACACATTTTAGTTAACAATTAGTCACAAAATTGGACACAAATTTCACAACCATTTGACTCGTGAGTATCGGCCGAAGACTTATCATTATCTGTGATATGGAATCCATTGGTGGCATCCATTTGATCCTCGTCTTCATCGCCGGTTTGGTCGACGAAAACAATTTTATACTGAAATCCATTTCCCGATAATAACTGTCCGTTTGAGAGGTTTTGTGTTTCATGTGTTTTGCAGTCTTTGACGCAAACGTGTTGTCCATCGAAAGTGACGGTACAGTGACTTCGGGAACAAGTGATGTCTCGTATACGACATCTCCGGTTACGACCGATCGTCAGACAATCGCCGGTCCTTACGGTCTGATGAGGAATGCCTTCAACAGTGGACAACAGACGGCATATTTTGGTCATAACTGGCGACTAAACCACGGATTTCACGACAAATGTGTCAATAGTTTCACTGAATTTGTAATTCAAGTATTGAAGCAATGATTGCAATAATAGTCACGTGTTTGCAGTGTTTTCCCATCACTTGTGCACCAAATGAGCGCTCATTTCAATTGCCACTCAATGTTAAGGCAATTCTCTCGCAGACTGTTTGGTCACCATATGATCACCAGAAGTTTGGTGTCAAATATATGTCATATTCAATGTCTCAAATGGACTTATTGTTCATTAGGGTCTCATATTTATACAAATCAGTATTACTGTAATCAAGTGAAATACTATTATACATGTGACATTGCACAGGTATGCGATTCTGTATGGAAAGCCATTCAATTACGTTATATACAGTACAGGTGTGTTATAACTGATATCAATTATCTCATATTTCTAAAAGACATTTCATATATTATTAAATATGTAGTTAGAAACGGTGGCATTGCCTACAATGATTTGATTGCCTTTATTTGCATTTAACTAATCATTCAATTAATCGCTACAAGAATTTGTATATTCTCTGCAATCATATAATACTTAATAAAGTTATTATTAGTTGTCAAATAAATGCAATTTTAATATTAATATACCATTGATTACAAAATATGAATTAAATTTATTGTTTATTTAATTAATGACAAAAATAATTTTATTAAACTTTAAAATTATTTGAATACAAGAATACAAATTAAACAGAGTTTGCATTCATTTAAACATAACTTTTATAATAGTAATACTGTGTATAAAATGTTTTCCAAAAAATTCTGTCCGATATGTTAAAATAAATTGAAAAGTTAAGAAAATTAAATGAAAAGTTGTTTTCAAATGATATATAAATAGAGTTTACATTTGATTACATGTGTTGTAATCCTCTAATAAAATGAACATAAAAATTAATAACAAAATATTTACTTTTCAACTCACAATTTGTGACACAATTTGACCGATTATTGTCTTCGGTATTATTTGCGGGCATTCTGTGGCAGCTATATGTCAATACACAGAATATATTGTAAATGATTTTAATTTAAATTTTATAAACAAATATCGTTTTCCCTATAAATGCACTAAATGTACGGTTAAAGTGATCTCAAATATCACTTCTACGGTCGCTCTCTCCACCCAAATGTCTAAACAGACCACCAGTACTGTCAGTAGTAGACAGTGATTGCGCTGATGAAGGACAGAGATAATTACTGTCCGAAACTAATGATTGCAATTTTTGTCCGCAAATAATACCGAAGACAATAATCGGTCAAATTGTGTCACAAATTGTGAGTTGAAAAGTAAAAATTATTCTTATTAATAAACCTCAATTAAAAATTAATAGTTATTCATATGTGGTTTGGACTCCTGTCTCATCGCAAAGAACAGACACATCGTGAAGATTATGGACCCGACCTCTACTAGGATTAGTGCCACACATATACCACCGATAGCCCCACCCCTCACCTCAAGGAAACGACGTAACATTTCACCGCAACTCTAATAAAACGGAAATTATTATAATTAGTTTAGTAAATAGTTTATGCAATGAATTTGATGCCCACTCTTATCTGTATATTGTTAGTCCGCTCACTATTACAAGAGGCCGGTATGTCCTGTTGAACCTTCTGGTAGTCGAGGAATGTCTCAGCGCCACAACAGTCCAACTGTTAGTATTATATGAGAATAGTTTGGGTTAGAAATGAAAGGATTTAGACATTTATTGAAAATAAACCTTAAGTTGAATGAGATCTAAGAATCGGCGGGAAGTGTCATCAGTAGGTCTGCGGTCGATATGCCATTTGATTTCTCGTGATAATACGTTTTGCAGCTATAATTCATATATAAATTCATTATGAGTTTAAAATTAAAATCAATGAATGGTTAGGTATTACTCGGTCTCCACCGGCGATCTTCCACACGAGAACTGTGGCCGCGATTTGAAGGATAACTACAACTCCGGTTAAGATGAAGTACTGGATCGATAAAGTTGTTTGAATTAATTTTTATGTTTAAATTGACACATCTATTAAATATGTAATTAATAATGAATGATACTAACGGCCAGTAACATACAGGGGCTCTCCATAGCAGCCCCGAGACAACCCAGAAATCCGATGATTAAAATGAGAGCTCCGGCACACATGCATATATAGCACGCGAAGTAATATCTTTCAATGTCTAAGTTATCCGTATATTCCCAGAGACCTCCATCTCCACGAACCCAAATGGCCACTCCTAACAAAACTGCTCCCAAACTCTATACATATTAATTCATTCAATTAGAAGCCATTCTTTTAATAAAAGTTTTCATTATTTAATAATAATCTCTATAAATGTTTGTTTTTAAACAAAACAAATGCTTAAATTATTTAAGAATAGCTTAAATATAACAAAAAAAAGTTGAAAGAAATTAAAAGACAAAAATGAATATAAAACTAATGAATTGAGATACAGTTGTGCCACACCTTTGTTTGTTATATATTTAATTGGATTCAATTCTTACCCAAACTAGAAAATTGATGGCAAACAGCAGGTATTTAATACATGCGACCGCTGGATCTAATGTAGTCATTGTGTTAATATCAGATACTGTTCATAACAATTATGTTAATATTGAAACTGTTTTGAAATGAACGAAACTTTAACTACAATTAAATGGACGAAAAATATAGAGAACTGCGAGCGAAGACACTTTCTATAACGTAATGCAAGCGCCTATATCTTTAAGCAACGAGTTAATATTGAAACTGTTTTGAAATGAACGAAACTTTAACTACAATTAAATGGACGAAAAATATAGAGAACTGCGAGCGAAGACACTTTCTATAACGTAATGCAAGCGCCTATATCTTTAAGCAACGGAAATACTTGTTGAATATGTGAATAATAGCGATAAGAATGTTATGGTAGGTGTTGATGACTACCCCTACTGATAATTATTACCGTTTCTATTGTTACTTTAATCTCAATTAATCTGTTTTCAAAGTTAAACACTACTAGAAATCGCATTCATTTCGACCAATTTTTATGCAATAAAATTAAGTCATTTATCTTTCAATGAGCTTCCGGTGTATAAAAACAATAGTATTGAAAACTAATGTATAATAATTTGTTTAGAAAGATTTTAATTGTATTAATTTGTAGAAATTTGTAGAATTTATTTGAATATGTTTTGTTTAAAAATTTTTATTTCATAATATTTCTCAATTATTTGATGAGATAGTTGAGTGTTTTTCTATAATATTCAGTGTTTGATATAACATTCAAATTGTTTCAAAGTTTATGTTTGTTGTGTAGAACATGTATTATATCTATTTTATCACATCAAGAATTTGTTGTTTTGGTTACAATCAAAAAGTTATTGTGAAGTCTTTCGTGGACTATTTAAATAGTTAATAGATATATAAAGTTATGTTTATTGCACTATATATTTCACCCAATTATATTGTATAATTATTAATATACAATTAAATAAAAGTTTCTCATATAATTTCTTATAAGACTTTAATGTGATAATTGTAAATGTTTTTAATATTAAAGTAAATGTTATATTTTTTATTATTGAAATACAATGAAATTAAAATGAATGAGCATTTAAATACAAAAGTAAATTCCAGATTAAAAATTAATGGTTTTTATACAGAGATACTGCATTAGTTATACTAAAATCTATACAATAAGTTAGCCTTTCTATTAGGTTAGTAAAAGATTGTTATATAATATATAATACATTATATGTTGAGGTCATGTTTGATGTCTATATTTTTGGTTAACAATCCGTGAATTTGATTGCTATGATATTGAATCCATTGATTGTTTCGCACAAAATAGAGTAATGGAGAGAGCGATCAAAACTAATTGAATCAATGCTGAGAATAGACATAATAAACCAATTATTCCGGATCTCAACTCAAGGAATCTTCTTAGCGCTCGTCCACAGCCCTAACCATTAGAATAACAATTCATACAAACGTTAACAAAAAAATAGTTCAAAAATGTTTTGTAAATTTATAGAGCAGTAAATAATTGAATTAATTTGATAAAAAGCAAACTAATATTAGAAAGTGAAGTCATTGTAGCGCTAATTAATTCAGTGCAACGCATAGAATATATGATGGGCTGACACACCTGTTCGTTCACATATGTAGTTCCGGCCAAATAGCAAGACGTCGGGATTGTCATCCCATACCTCGCGTAGTCATTGAAGGATTGGGCGCCACAACATCTCAACTAAATTTAGTGCAATTTTCGTATTAAATTAACATTTGACAAAATACTTATAAATGACTTAAACATACCTTAACCTGAAAGAAGTCTAGGAATTTACGGGACTGGTCGTTGTATTGGGCCTGTTGTAGATTCTGTAGGATTTCCTCGTTTGCAAATATTTCCAACTAAACAAACAATTCATTTATTGTGTCAACATTTAAAGGGATTCATTTGATTATTCTTACCCTCTCTCCAAACCCATGAAATATTCCCAAAACAATGGCTGCGATTTGCATAACGAATAGACACGTGAGGACTGTGAAGAACTAGTGATAAGATTATTATAAATTAAATTTGATTATTAATTATGAATTTATTATATAAAAATACAGTAGCTAATAGACAAGAGTTTTCAGTGATCACTCCAATGAGTCCAACGAATCCGATCAAAATGATTACAAATCCAGTGATAATCATAATAAGACTGGCGTGGATCATATTATCTGTGTCTATAAACCGACTAGGCTCATATGACTTCGGATCAACTCTTAGCCAAATACCGATCCCCAGAATAGTCCACCCGAATAGCTATTTGGAAATATACAGTATGATATCTCAAATCTGTGAACATAAATATCAAATTGTAAACTGACCCATAATATAAAGTTGAGAATTATGATGGTTGTCTTGAGGAAAGACATGTGTCTATACGTGATATTAGACGGCATATGACGGTTGGGAACCACACAAACCAATTTGGGACACCTGACCACAAATACCGGGGTACTTCTCCTAGGTTTATCCGTTAATTCTTTTTCTTCAGCCAGTTTTGCTTAAAGGGTTTATCACTTACTTTTAACAAAAACTTTTTATCAATAAAACATTGTTTGAAATGTCCTGTGATTTCCTATTTTCAAATGATTAATGATTAGGTTGTCTCCAGATATGGACTAAAAATTATAACAAAAAAAGAGTAAATATAATTTTTAAAATCAAATATTCAGTGAACACAATGACTAACCGTTTTGTGTTTCAAAATAGATGACGATAGTAATAAAGTTTGAGTTAAGTATAGTTTTCGATCAGTAGACCAAAATTAATTTAATAAAATAATTATATAACTTATTAAATGATTTTGTCAAAAATAATACAAACAATGTGAATATACTGTAACTAAACGAAATTTATTAATATAATATTACTTAAGAAGTCAATTTTCGGAGTATACAATAGTCTACATCCTTGAAATTCTATTGATATTCATTAAGACTACTGTAATATAAACTACTAATAGTAAACTATAATTATAAATTATAAACTAACAATAATACTACTGTAGTATTGTTTCCAATACTACTGTATGTCAGATGTTATAGGAATAACCGAACTCTTAAAAGTTTAACTAAAAATTAATTCATTGGCATAACTAATGGAATACCAGAGAATTGATTGCTTGTGTGACTAATACTTCCTTAAAATTATAGAAAATAAAAATACAATTTGAAAACATTTCTATCATAACTGAAATGGTTTTATAATAAAACCGTAGGTTTTGTTGATAGATAACGTTCACTTAGAAACTGATTGTATTTGTCAACTAATATTTAGACTCCGATAAACATATTCTCAAGTATTTAAACTTTTATCTTTGTCACAACGCCTTTAAAAACACTTCAACACAAAGATTTAAATAAAATTTTAATTATTTTATTCAAAAGAGTTACAAATAAATTTTACAAAAACAATTATTTAAATAAAATTATAGTTTATAAATTGATTTTAAAACATTTAAAGAGTAAACAACTGATGAAATATTGGGAATTATATCACAGCACAGTATAAATAACATTCAATGATTTATTTGTAAAAATTATAAAAATGCAATAAAATTAAAATTATGATGACTTTTATCATTAAATTATTAACTGACGAAAAATTTTATATAAATTACTATATTACTATAATTTACATGAAAATTCTGGTCATAATTGTACTTAAATTCATAACACAATACAATGTTTAATAAAATGATATTTAGTTTTACCGATCGTTATATTAGTGTAATATTATATAAATAACAAACATTTAAAAATGAATGACATTTTGTTCAAATTGTTGCGATGAAAAACTTTCTCTGCTTACAAAATATTAGTTAAAATACTGACAAATATGATCTATCTATTATACAATCAATTTGATTGAGTTTGTGGTTACTTTCGTTCAAAATACTCATACAATTCTCACTCTTAATGATAATACATATTCATTAAGAGTATAGAATATACTTTAGTAAAGATTCTTTACTTCAATTCTTTGGGATTTAATCACTTTTGTTGGGATTTTGGGGTAAAATTGGAATAAATTATTGTTTTTAAAGATCTCTTGGATTAATGGATTAATTCTAATGAGTTTTCATAATTAAAATGAAGTGAAATATTGAGTCTTAAAGAGTAAATACATATAAATATTGGAGTATTTTATAAATAATTATAAAGTGATATAAAGTAAACGATTGAATGAAAAACAATTGTAAATTGAATCGATTTTGACATCAAAAAGACATTTGATATTTGAATCACAAACCAAACTAACGAAACAATCTGTGGATTCAAAAACAATACAATCAATCACTTAATGGCAATCGTTTGGAGGCTTTTGGACATTAGGAGCCCCTATAAGAGGCATGTCTTCATTCGTAGCAATACTACTACTCTCTGAAACTTTTGGCTCATTTTCTTTCGAAACAGTGCTTTCTTTATCTCTATCTCTACCGCTATTATCACTAAATGTTTTATCACTCATGAGTTCAACTCTTTCTTCGTTACAAACTATATCTTCGCAATCATTGCAATCAAAGCGATTGATTTCGTATAATTCAAAAGCAGTGGATCTCCTTTTGTTGAGAATGGTGTCCGACATCTGATGATTGATGGCTTCGCAAGAATTGGACACCAAATGAGTCATATTATCTGCTGATCTGTACTGAGAACCACTTTTACGCTCATTTATTTTGAGACGCTTTTTGTTTTCTTTGATATTTGTCTGACTGGACAGTGATCTCAAAAGTGACGGCAAGTTCTTAATCGACAACTTCTTCAGTGAGTTCTCTGACGAGACTTTTCGTGTTTTGTGTTTATTCTTGTCGGTGGAGCTGAAGTCTGTCATACTATGAGTTTTGGTGATGTTATCGGGACTGATGTCCAGTCTGTTGGGGTCTTTGATGGTTTCGCGACTGTAATGAATAGCAGTTTTGGTGCTTTGACTCGAAGGGCTTCGGCTTTGACACAAACCATCGAAATCTTCAAATGACTTATCAGTGGATGGAGTTTGAGCTTCGATTTCGATTGATGGCTGAGTTAGTAATTGTTGACTTTCATTGTCTAAACATTATATACAATTAGTACCAAGGTCTAAAACCAAATACAATAAGTACCAAGTACCAAGTACCAAATAAATAAATAAACTTATTATCCAAACCTATTCCATCCGATTTGGTGGAGATTTTAATTGTTTCATGTCTTCAAAAGAAGTCTGTTTAACGAGTTGTGCTTTTGTAGTCAACTCTTGTTTCTGCACACCTGAAGGTCCGGCACCACTACTACTGCTGGAACTGGTGGTCGGTTTGCTGGAGGAATCACTACTGAAAGATGATCGAGAGATACGACTCGTGTAAGTGGAGGTCGACGACGAGTCCTGACGAGAGCACGACATACTCGAGTCGCCCGATGAGTTAGTAATCGTTGACTTTCATTGTCTACAAATTATATACAATTAGTACCAAGGTCTAAAACCAAATACAATAAGTACCAAGTACCAAGTACCAAATAAATAAATAAACTTATTATCCAAACCTTGAGATACAATACTGTCTTGTATTGAAGTCTCTGCTGTGTCTCTGCTCTGAGTACTTAAATCAAGTTTATTGTCTCCAGCGGTGGACTCCGTGGACACAATGATCGGTTCCGGACCATCGCTGCTCTCCTCTTGACTCGCTTCTGCCAATCGATTGTAAAAACACGTAAACTTTTCCTCCAATTCTTTATTTTTGAATTTTATATTCTTTGGCGAAATATTCTGTTGCGATGAGTCCTTTCGGGAGCAGTTATGACACAAATAGCCCGTGTTTTCCATCCGATTTGGTGGAGATTTTAATTGTTTCATGTCTTCAAAAGAAGTCTGTTTAACGAGTTGTGCTTTTGTAGTCAACTCTTGTTTCTGCACACCTGAAGGTCCGGCACCACTACTACTGCTGACTGCTGGAACTGGTGGTCGGTTTGCTGGAGGAATCACTACTGAAAGATGATCGAGAGATACGACTCGTGTAAGTGGAGGTCGACGACGAGTCCTGACGAGAGCACGACATACTCGAGTCGCCCGATGTCTGCAAAAATAGTCAACATTTTATTAAATTTGTTGATAAATCCATATTAACTGAAACTAACTTTTCTGGAGATATTCCACGAGTTTCTTCGGCCGCGAGTTGTCTGAGTGATGGCCTGACGACTAGTATTTCGATTATCTTTGTCGATATTCTTCAACTGAATGTTTGCGTTACGCCAGGAGTCAGATCTCGACGAGAAGTTATCGCTTGAAATACTGGCCGCCCGTCCGACGGCCGTCCTATCCTTACCCTTCTGGCACTCATTGCTCTCATTCGTGGTTTCATTACTGAAATTTTGCAAATTATTTCTTTTATTGAAATTAAACCAATCGATTGCTCTCTGTTTCCAACTGATGGACGCCTTAAGGCTTGTTATTAATCGGATTTCTTCAATCGAAACCTTAGCATTAGATTTAAGAAAATTATTATTTCTTTCTTAAGAATGAATAAAAATACAAACTTTAGGTTTCCTTAGACCGCACTGACAGACAAGTTGTGGCAAATGATCGCTTCCGGTGCTCTTGCGCTCAATGGCAGAGTTGGAAACGGCTGGTGTGTGTCGGTTGGAGAAGTTGGATGAGTGCCGACACCGACCGATACCACGAGTCACCCGCGACTCCTCAATGCGTTTACACAACAAAACGCAATCCTTTTTGAATTGTTTGGTGAAAATCGCGTATAAGAATGGATTCGCACAGGAATTGAGGGGCAGAATGAATATTGTGAACACTTTCGCCTCTTCTAATGAGATCAGGTGTAGACCAGACACTGCCGTCAATGAGAAAAAGGCTATCGGAGCCCAACATAAGAAGTCGGTGAACACCAAGAGTGCCATTCGTTTGGCAATTCGCGAGTCGTTTGAATTCCAGGCCTTCAATAAGTTTGCAATGAATACAGAATTTCATAATTAAAGGCAAAACTCATACCTGAGATCCTCTGATCGCACAATACATCCTCAGATAACAGCCCATAAGGACGAGGAATGCGACGCCATTGATGAGGATCAAGAAGACCACATAAGTGAGGGACCAAATAGAGTCCTCCACTTCGAAGGGAAGACAAACTGCAAACTTGCGGTAATCGCTGACTCCAATCAACGGCAATATAGCCATACATATGGCAAATGTCCAGCCGATCGACATGATATACGAGGCGTGCTTTAAGGACAGGCGTTTGTTGAGATGCATGGCGTGAGTGATGGCATAATTCCTTTCCATTGTAATCACTGCCAGAGTATAGACCGACAGCTCAGAGCTGAACACACCGAAGAAGCCGGCCATTTGACAGCCCCATGAGGTCTGCCATCGAATGGCAAATATCTTAAACTCGCCTAAAGTGGAGGCATCCACTATAGCCAACACTCCCAGATAGACACCCATAAAGAAGTCAGCGATGGCCAGATTGCAGACCAGAAACCGCGGCACATCTATCTTACTTCTGCCAAATATCAACACAACCACAACCACACCATTGCCCAGAAGTGCCAACAAAAACACGATCCAAACGCCACATCTCAATGTCCACCAGTCAAACAAGTCTTTACAGGGCATGAATGGTCCTATTGGCCAGAGGTTATCATTTTATTAAAATAATTCATTTACTAAATAATAGTTAACAACAAACCCGGTTGTGGCAGACATTGAACGGGAAAACTACTGATAAGACTTTCGTCGAGAACCGCATTTGGTTTGTAATCTTCGAAATACTGTTCCGCATATTCGGCGATATTGTCGGGAATGACATAATCGCGACCAAAGTTCTTCCACAACTGATTGGCGAACTCATCAAATTTGGTGGAGAAGTTCACATACCCGGGCCACACGTCCGTCACATTCGTGTTCCAAATGTCTTCTTTGTCGAGCCATACGATGGACTCCTCCAGTGATTTGGGATTATCTGTCGGCGAATGAGTCCTTCCGATGTATGCGCAACAGTGGTAGGCGTAGGACAGGGCTAAAGTGTGGACTCTGGGAAATGTCTCGACGGGTGGGAAGTCTTTGAGGTTAGGATTGCCGTAGACTTTGATTTCAGTGATATTCTGTAGACCTTCCGTCGGAAGAATTGGAAACCTATTGTCGCCTAAGTTTCTGTTGAGTGAAGAATCGGTGAATTTGAATGAGTATTATAGTCATAAAAATATGTTCACTATTTAGAGCTTACAAATCCTTCAGAGAGACGAGTGGTAGGAATGCTTGCAAATGAATTGTTGTAATCCTATTGCGGACTAAATTTAATACTTTGAGACTCGAGAGTCCATAGAAAGCATTTTGAGGGATTTCTGTAATTAAGTTGTGGCCCATAAATAAGTCAATTAGTTTTGATTGATTGGCAAACATGGGTTCGCTTCCAAACGATTTGATGCGATTATAACTGAAATCTCTGTCAATTGGATAGAGAAAAGACATTTACGATTAGAGATGTGTTTTAAGCAATAATTGATGGAAATATTTAATAATTGGTTTCATTAGAACTCACAGTAGTTTGAGTTCATGACAACCATTGAGTTTAGCCATTGAACTGATTTTATTAGACTTAACGATTCTGTAAGAAAAATACAGTCTTTTTAAAAGCGATTCTCGTTTGAAGAGTAATAATTAATGTGAAATCTAAATACAGGCTTTTGAGATGAGGTGTCTGTTGACAGAGAGTGTCGCCGATTACTCTCAACTCTCCCCTATCTATCTTCAAGTGCTCCAAAGTTGTCGTTCCGGAAAAGTTTGGCAAAACATCTAATTTACTCAATTCAGAGAGAGTTCTGAACGAAATATAATCAATAATTAGTCACTCATATACTAATATTATTTCATTTTATACAAAATAATAACTATTACAATATTTATATAACATTTTTTAGATGTTTGCTAAAATTTCCAGTAAATATTCATAGAGTTATAAACAGTGATCGTAAATACGGTATACTTTGTAATGCAAGACATTTATTCTGTAACTAGAATTTGTGGTTTCTCTTCAAATCAGTGCCTATTTTTGACTTTTAGGAAAACATTAAACTATATAACTATATAACTACTCACATAAAATCTGTCATATTCTGGTATGATTGACATTTAAATCTATTAACAAAATTAAAAGCTAAATGGGTTTCACAAAAAGTAGAGTGAAACTTGTTTTTATTTTTTGTGAAGTTGTCATTAATTTGCATCGATAATAATAGGCAAACCATTATTATACTAATATTAATAAAATTATAAATAAAAAATTATATTTTTATTATTATATAAATCATAATTGTTAATAAAATTTGTTGATAATATAACAAAAATTAACTGAAGTTTAATAATTAAATTGCCAAAATTGAAATTCAGAGTTTGTGGGCACAATAAATGCCAAATTG